>CAXKVI010000002.1:39124409-39244755 GCA_964058755.1 Campiglossa producta | reverse complement strand
GTAATAAAATTCATGGTCAATTCTTAGAAACTTCTCATAAATTGGGTTTGCCGTGTTTTATGCAAATTTAATAAATCCAAGTAAATGTGTGAGGAATATTTATAAAATCAAAATTCAGTTTGTTCATAAGCTCGAACACACCAACACAAACATACATATGTAGGTCAGTTGATAGTATACAATTTCTGCTTTGCAAAAAATCGAAAACAAAAACAACAACACATCAACAAAATTTGAAGATGACCGTGAAAAAAGAAAAAATGAGGAAATAGCGCACTCAATAAAAAGAAAAATGCCCTCAGCAATTTGACACCACTGTTCCCCAAACAGGCAGAAAAGGTTTTTATTCAATAGGCCAAACAGAAGGGAAAAATGAAATTAGGAAAAAAAAAAAAACTGTGACAGTGCTGTCGAGACGATGGGTAGTCAACACCAACAACAACCGTACACATATCTATCATACAGCAACATAAACCTCAAACTGGAAATCCAATAAAATTGTCTCCAAAGTTAAGTTGAATGAAAATGCACGAGTCGTCTGCCATGACCTAATCTCACAAAAGGCACTAAAGCACTCAAAAAAGGAGTGAGTGCACTTTGTTGGTAAGAGCAAGAAGAGGGTTAAGAAAAAGTGACGTAAAAAGTGGCATACGATTATATGCAGTACGCGTTTAGCTGTGTGCTCTCGTGCACCTAATACTCACAAAAGATGTCAGTGGGTGCGTCCACATTGTTAGAGTTTTGTTGCCTAGCCAAGCGACCACAAGAGTGAATCTGAAAGCGAATGTTTACGTATTTTTAAGTGAGGGTGTCTATATATCCACTACAAGAGCGTGCTTTAGAATGTGTTCGCAACCGGTAACCACAGAACCCAACACTTTGCTTAGAACTCCACAACCACGCGCTACTTGCATTTGCTCCCTTTCCTATATTTTGGTTGTTTAGTTCTCCAACTTAACCGCAACCGCGAAAGGCAAAACTAGCACACAGCTTCACCCCATGCGATCTTTGTGCGTTGACGGGCTGTATGGCTGAGATGCCCAACCCAATGTAAACTACCAGAAGCTTTCCACATTTTTGCTATTGTTTCTAAATGCCACGAGTACCACTAAATTCATTCATTCGCTCACGATGACGTGTCGGCGCAATTCTTTTTAAAGCAATATAGTAAACTATGTATATTAGGGTGGTCCAATTTATAAGGTAAACATTTTTTTTTTTAAATTTCTGGCCTCACCTACCACAGAAATGTTTCATTAAAAGATGGACCACCTTAATGTGTATCCACTAAAATAAATTTGAACTTTATTCAAGGCTTATTTCATTTACTATGATAGGGCGTTCGCCTTAAAACTTTTTACTCCATTTTTTGTTGCCATGTTTTATATATATGACAACAGTGGCATTACTAATTCAACCCAAACTCATGTATTAATCTAAGTGTGGGTGTTTGCGTAGTGTTTGTAACCACACTATACTGACCCAAGTAGGTTGCCTGCCAGGAAACAGCATGTGGGTAAAGAAGTGCACGAACAACATGAACGGTATTATGTATGCACTACTACACAGCAAGGAATCCGTCTCAGTTGTCTAATGCAATAAAGGCGAGACTCTCGAGGCGTCAAGTTTCTCTAAATGAGCGTTCACTTGGATTGTGATTTTTAAGCTGCCTGTGGCGTTAGTACGACAACAAGTAAAATTAAGCGTAAAATTCTCTTCTTGCCAGATAACATTATTCAGATTTTAATTGCTTGGTAGAATAAAGTAAAAGTAAAGTGAAATTTGAACAGGAAATAAAAATAGTTTTCATACTTAAAATAGTGTGCCAGCATGGAATGTCCTTAACGCTGGAAACACCCATATTTATAAATAATATACTACATTCTCAGATTTAATACTTGGGTGTCGCCACTCCGCACGGATTACAGAATTGCCACTTATCGCAGTTCTTATGCCAATATGATATTTTTCGGCCATCTACTAAAAAAATGTCCCGGCAGGCTGGACATCTAACAGCGTCAAATGGATTTACGATGGACCCATATCTCGGGAAGAGCGAAAGCGATTTGAATCTTCATAATTTGATATTCCCAGTAGAACTTGAAGCGAGATCTCCCCGAACGAGGAATAAAAGAGTACTCCTTTTAACATGATCGAGGAGCAATTGAAGATAATTCTCCACTCTTTGCTCCCATATTTCTCATACAGGAAATAAGGGAGGTGTCCCCAAACGATTTTCCAAATATTACTCCCATACACATGATATTGGAGTAAAATGACAGACTTCTTAATTCCTACTTAACTGATTTTTTAAGCAGGCGATGAAAAAATTTAAACAAGATAATGAAACAATTTGAAAAATAGAAATACACAAAAATTAATAGAAGCTCGAGCGGATGCGGAATACGGACAATTTCTTTATTGCATAATCACTGTGCACAATTGCATGCCCTTTAACCGATATGTGCTATGTCCTATTTAAAAGCTTTTTTGGGTTCTTGGAAGATGTGAGTGAACATTTCTCTAAACTCCTTCATTCCTACCTCAGGAGCAAAATGGAAGGTTAAAAGACTCTCCACAACTCTCCCAATGCTCCGCTGTGATAAAAAAAAAAAAAAAAATCACTTATTGTTTTTTTGGGAGGTCAAAGGGATTACTAGCATGCCTAGGACATACAATGTTAAAAGGGAGTATAGAAATTGTATGCTTATACACAGAAGTATAGGGAGTAATAGGGAGTAATTCGATACTCGCAAGGGAGTGCTCCGGGATTAATAAAACGATGCTCCTCCTTCCTACTGGGTTTAGATAGTATCTTTAGATTTTCTACGTGCGTGTTGCCACTTGAAGCATTTTACAGAGTTGCCGCCTATCTAAATTCTGATATTTCATGAAAACCACCAAACAATTCAGATATTTCCTAAATATTTATGGCGGAGTGGAAATTTCTTTACAGAGCTGAAATTTTTTTACATTTGGTTCTAAAACTGTGTATCGAGCTGAGATATGACTTTTTAATCCAATTGTATATTATTGAGTTATTGAAACAAATATGCGGTAGGGAGTTCTTAAATAGCCCTGCAAACAATTACGCTAGAGAACAATTATTCGCATTCTCATGTATGTATGTCTTTACGGTGAAAGGTGGCAGAACGATTTAAGAAGCTGAAAATTATTTCATTCCCAACAAAAGAAGGCTTAGTTCTCGATTTCGAGGAAAAAGTTAAATTTTTAATCGTACTCTAATGTTTGTTCTCTTACCAATTTCGAGTTGATTACTGATGTATCTTTCGAGAATTAAACTTACGAATCGATATTTTCTTTATCGTTGTGTGTTTGCTCGGATTGTGATGTTCCACTCAGCCGTCGCACACTAAGCCGAGAGTGCACAAAATTCAGTTTTTAAAGAATGACTTAACCAAAAAATAAAAACACAGTAATGTTCCCTATAAAATTGTACACTTCTATAGTTTTTCAATTGGGAGTACAAACTAGTAAAAACAGTTTTCAGCAGGTAGTATAACCTTGTGTTATACTATGCAATAGGTAGTTCTTTTAGTATTTATTTCAAAAGGTTTCGGTTAGATCATCATAGTTAGTTTGATTTGTTTGCGATGAGGGTTAGGCCGTTTTGGCGCTGAGCGCCTCACATATGAGCGGCCCAGTGTGCGTCGACATACCAAATGTTACGTATACGCAATGTCACCCCACATTTAGCATTGTGGTACTGAAAACTGGTGTTTTTTTGTTAATCAAATGCAGTTTTTACAAATAAAGTTTACATATCTAATCTTGGCTTGCGTCAATTATTGACGCTTAACCGCTTAACCCAATTCGCATAATATGAACCAGCCAGTGAAGCCTATGGGCTTTTGTTCGCTGCACTATGGTCAGGTCTGCGTACAGCTCGTACAGCTTCGGAGAACTTTCGTCTCAAATACTCCAAGGGCCATCTCATCTTCTCTTGAAACTGTCCATGATTCCGAGCCCTACAACAGGACTGGTATGATGAGAGACTTATATAGCCTACTATGCCCAAAGTTCCACTTGTTGGCAAGAATGATTCTCCGTTGGATTTCTAGATTGATATTATTTTCGGTGTTAATGCTGGTTCCCAAAACGGCGAAGCCCCTCACAGTTTCAAATTTGTAACTATAAACGGTGACGTGGCTGCCATGGTGCAAGTGCGCCGATTCTGTCTTTGTTGACAGCAAATACTTCGTCTTGTCCATGTTGACCGCAAGACCCTCTTTTTTCGCTTCGTTATCCAGTTCAGAGAAGGCAACGCTTACGGCGCGGTAATTAAGGCCAATGATATTAATATCATCGACATACGCCTTCAATTGCACACTCTCGTAAAAGATTGTGCCATTGCGTTTAAGCTCTCCTGCTCGAATTGTCTTCTCCAGCATCAGGTTAAAGAAATCACACGAAAGAGAGTTGCCATATCTGAAGCCTCTTTTGGTTTCAAATGACTCAGAGAGGTTCTACCCGATTCTGGAGGAGCTGTTGGTATTTCTGAACGTTATTTGACAAAGACTTAAAGCCGTATAATTGAAAATTGTATAGGAAGCACTAAATGTTGAAGAGGAATATACATGCAAAATCGACGACGAAAATTCGGAGAACTTTTTCAAAGTTTCTTGATGAAGAACGTAATGTAAACTTGCAACAAAAAACCTTAACGAAAGCATTGGAAATCATGTAATAATAACATTCACGGCAGTTTGCATTCTTTCTAAGTAAAACGAGGAAAAATATTCTTGTAATACGACAATGCTTGCAATCAAAGATTGATTTGCTGGCAGGAGACAGATTTGATTTAAAGTCATGGTACCAACTACAGTCAATAGGGCTTATATTTTCCCTCAATTCTCTGAAAAATCAACGACCAGTGAGTAGCGATTGAAATCGAATGACAAACTGTATGAAGTGCTTATACATTGTGTTCGTATCTGATGCCCTTATATATAGTCTCACCCAGCAAAGTGTAGCTGGCCTAGAAGTACTCAGCAGTGCGATTATTTACCAAGTAATACATATATACGTTTATTTGCTAAAACGAACGTTACCTTTTCTCGCACAAAAACAACAAAAAAGAACAATTAATATGTATAAACGAGACTCGAACATATGCACTGCCACGCAAATTTAATTATTACATTTTCTGCAACTAACTTACATATGCATGTATGTAGGTATGTTTGTGTATTTGTGTGTAAGTCATTGCATACGCATGTTTTGCACAAAGTCACAAAATATTCAATTTGAAGAGTTGTGGTAACATGACTATGTGTCAGCTGCCAAGTCAGGTCATGAAAGGACAAAACTACATACATACAAAAAGAAAATGCAAATAAATTTGTATGCACCACTTGTTAAAAAAAAACGTGGATTGTGGGGAAATACGGCTGTCAGTGGAACTATAGCCGTCGTTTCGGTAGTTGTTAGTTAGTTGTAAGGAGGCTACATGCACTAATTTTTTACCCGATATTTCACTTAATTTGCATAGAAAACAGTCACACAAGTGGCAGGGAATGAACACTGCATTCACTACGCATGCAACTCACGTGACTGTCACAAAGCACGAAGAGGCGAGCGAACAAGTATGAAATGGAACATGCAGTAAGCTAACAGCAGGAATGGAAGAGAGAGCAGGCCGAAGAAAACACTCTGCATATAGTGAAACTGAAATTTCACGCTTAGACATTATCAAATATGTAAGTTTGCAGCTTTTGCTGGTTTTATGGTCTCCAAAAGTGCTTCTAAGAAATATAAGTATGAATTTGTGGATTAGTTAGCGTGAAATTGTGCGATAGTTGGGAATTTTCTGCACTTATTTGCAACAATGCACTCAACGCCTGCATATATGTATGTATGTTCTAAAGTTTTTACAGCATATATTAAATATTAAGAATTCTTTTAAAAGGCGAAACCAAGAGCATTTGAAAAACGTGAACATTGAGAGCAGTTTTCTTGAATTGAGTTACAAGAAATCAAATGAAATTGTTCTCTGCTACTGAATTAGGACATAACGTTTTAGTGCAACATTTGAAAACCAAGCTGATATGTTTTCCGTACTCGGTATCTGATTGGCTTAGTAAAAAGTTTACTTATATTTTACTGCTTACTCAGTTGACCTAATTTTATCTGATGCTTATCCTCTTGAAATTAACTACGAGAAAGTGACGGTGGTGGACAAAGAGACATCAACTTTCTAGACTTTACTTTGGTTACTTGTAACCAAGATGTGGGGCTTTTACTTATTTGGTGCTGGTAGATACAGAAAAGTATACACTCAATGCTTTACAATCCAAGAAAAATCTTAAAAGAACCCTTAAATATACCTTTTTTTTTTGGATTTTTCTCGACTTTTGACCGCAAAAAACTTTTTTAGCTCATATGGAGTTGATGGGGACTTTTACACAAAAATTGGCTCTGTCGGAGTTTTTGTTATACAAGATATATAAGTTTACCGGACTTGTGACATATAAACCGTGATCGAAAATTTTTCTACACATACTAAAGTTTTCGAGAAAAATCCTAACATTACAGCTAATTTTACAATAGCGATATCTCATAACTGGTGACTCTTAGATAAAAAATGCCGGAAAAATTTTTGTAGAGAATGTTCAGGTCCAAAATTTTCTTGCGCAGAAATATGAATGTGTATGCTTTTGGCGCAACAAAAATGTTAAAACTGAGTTTTGAAATTTTTTGAAATTTTTTTTTTGCCAGAAAGATACCATGGCGTTTACGTAACAATTTTGCTACACATTCATGTTTCTAGCAAAACATCAAATTGAAGCAAAGTTTAAAATTTGGCAAACTCTCAAATTTTGCTTATGGCGTTTTCTTTTCTCGACAAAATGTTGCCCTAATGTTGCCCTCTTAAACTGTAACTTTTGTCCTCGGCAATTTGGCGCCTATCAAAATGGCTTAATTTGTAGATAGTGGTGTCCCTCTGCCTACTTATAAGGTATTTTTTAGTGAAATGAACCTATAAGTCTTAGAGAGAGCTGAGAAAAATCTACAGGGCAACACTTTTTCTAGAAAAGAAAACGCCATTAGTTTGATAATCAGATGTTAATTACTTTGCTTTATTTTAAGAATTAAAATTTGGCAGAAATAATAATTAATTCATCTTTTCTCTATTAAATTAATAAATTTACCAAAACACTCTGAATTGAAAGAAAAGGGTTGTGCGCTGGGTTTGGGACCCGCCACGTAAAAAACTTAATTCCAATGAAAAAATATACAAAGCCTCGGATGAGAATCCCCTTTAATGTTGACGACCCGGCAAAACGAATAAGGCATAACGATTTGGATATTAGGGCATGTACCGGGAATGTCCGGACCCTTTCAAGGGACGGTACCGCTGCCCGACTGGTTGATGTCCTCGTAGGCGCAAAGGCCGACATCACCGCCCTGCAGGAAATGCGATGGACGGGGCAAGGAAAGACGACCATCGGTCCTTGTGACGTATACTACAGTGGCCAGACACGCGGCAAAGCGCGTGGTGTAGGATTCGTGGTGGGAAAGAGACTTCGCCGCCAAGTACTAGCGTTCACTCCTGTGTACGAGCGTCTCGCTGCGATCCGCATCAAGGCGAGGTTTTTCAACATAACATTTATCTGCGCCTATGCGCCCACTGAGGAGACGGACGACGCAGAGAAAGACTCCTTCTACGATAAACTTGAACAAGCCTATGATCGCTGCCCCCTGCATGATATCAAAATCGTGCTCGGCGACTTTAATGCCAAGGTGGGCAAGGAAGGAGTCTTTGGTCCTACAGTTGGAAAATTCAGTCTCCACGATATAACATCCCCCAACGGCACTAGGTTGATTGACTTCGCCGCTTCCCGCAATATGGTCATCAGTAGTACCAGGTTCCAGCATAAGCGAATACACCAAGCCACCTGGCTGTCCCCTGATCAAAGAACAAGAAACCAGATTGATCATGTCGTGATCGACGGCAGACACAGCTCCACCGTTCTAGACGTGCGTACCCTACGCGGTCCCAATATCGACTCGGACCATTATCTTGTTGCAACCAAGATACGCACACGCCTCTGTGCAGCGAAGAAAGTACGCACAGTAACGGAAGGAATGTTTGACGTCGAGAAGTTGCGCGTGACACAGACAGCTGATAATTTCTTCACTCGACTCTCACACCTGCTATCGGAGAGCAATCCTCGACCTAACGATGTAACCGAGCAATGGAAGCATATCTCTCACTCATTACGTACCGCCGCTGAAACTACTATAGGGTTTCAGCGAGCCCGCAAGAACAACTGGTACAATGAGGAATGCACCACAGCCTCTGACAAAAAGGACGCTGCCTACAAGGAGACGTTGCGAACGGGCGCAACCCGCAGTGTATGGCAACAATATCGCGAGGCAAAGAAGGAAGAGAGACGCCTTTTCAGAAAAAAGAAAAGTGAGGCCGAAAGGCGTGAGTGTGAGGAGCTTGAGATGCTGGCTGACAGGAATGATGCCCGAAAGTTCTATGTAAAGATCCGGCGGATGACGGAAGGTTTTAAGACCGGGGCAAGCTCCTGTAAGGACAATAATGGCACTTCTCCTCACTGCTAAATTGCGAGGGAGACGTCGAACCCGATACCCCAATCCCTGGCGATGGAAAAGTCGTCCCACCACCTGACTATGATGAAGTGAGGATAGCTATATCCCGGCTCAAAAACAACAAAGCGCCTGGAAAAGACGGACTACCCGCCGAGCTGTTCAAACGCGGAGGCGAAGAGCTGGTAAAAAGCATGCATCAGCTCTTATGCAGAATATGGTCAGACGAATGCATGCCTCCGGATTGGAATTTAAGTGTGCTTTGCCCAATCCACAAGAAAGGCGATCCCGCTAACCGCACCAACTACCGCGGAATTAGTCTTCTTAATATCGCATATAAGGTTCTTTCTAGCGTGTTGTGTGAAAGGCTGAAGCCCATCGTAGACAAACTGATTGGACCTTATCAGTGTGGCTTTAGACCTGGTAAGTTTACCATCGACCAGATTTTCACGATACGCCAAATCCTGGAGAAGGCCCATGATAAGAGAATCGACACTCACCATCTCTTTGTCGATTTTAAAGCCGCTTTTGACAGCGTAAAAAGGAGTTGCCTGTATGCCGCCATGTCTGAATTTGACTTCCCTGCAAAGCTTATACGGCTTTGCCAAATGACGTTGAGCAATACCAACAGCTCCGTCAGAATCGGGAAGGACCTCTCTGAGCCATTTGAAACCAAACGAGGCTTCAGACAGGGCGACTCCCTTTCGTGCGATTTCTTCAATCTGATGCTGGAGAAGATAATTCGAGCAGCAGAGCTAAACCGCAATGGTACAATCTTTTACAAGAGCGTGCAATTGCTGGCGTATGCCGATGATATTGATATCATTGGCCTTAACAACCGCGCCGTAAGCGCTGCCTTATCTGGACTGGATAAGGAAGCGAAAACAGTGGGTCTTGCCGTGAACGAGGACAAGACGAAGTATTTGCTGTCATCAAAGAAAGAATCGGCGCACCTGCGCCTTGGCAGCCATGTCACTGTTGATAGTTACAAATTTGAAACTGTGAGGGACTTCGTCTATTTGGGAACCAGTATCAACACCGAAAATAATATCAGTCTAGAAATCCAGCGGAGAATCACTCTTGCCAACAAGTGCTACTTTGGACTGAGTAGGCAATTGAGAAGTAAAGTCCTCTCTCGAAGAACAAAGATCACGCTCTATAAGTCTCTCATGATACCTGTCCTGATGTATGGCTCAGATTCATGGACAATGTCAAGAGAAGATGAGATGGCCCTTGGAGTATTTGAGAGAAAAGTTCTCCGGAAGATTTATGGTCCTTCCCGTGATGCCAACGGCGAGTATAGAAGGAAATTTAACGATGAGCTGTACGAGCTCTACGCAGATCTGACCATAGTCCAGCGAATTAAAGCCCAAAGACTCCGCTGGCTGGGCCATGTTATGCGAATGGACAAAGAAGCTCCAGCACAGAAGGTTTTCCTATCGTCGCCTGAATTCGGTAGCAGAGGAAGGGGGAGGCCTCGACTGAGATGGAAACAACAGGTGGAGGATGACTTGAACTCCCTTGGGGTTTCCAATTGGCGTCCGTTATCGCTAAAAAGGAATGACTGGCGTGCTTTGATACGAAACGGCCAAAATCGCTTAGGCGGTTAAGCGCCAATAAATGATGATGATGATGATGAAAATAACAAGGCATAGCTAAGTTTAATTTAATCGACAAAAACTGCGGTCACAAGTAACAAAAGTAGAATTAGAACACAAAAACAAACATACTCTTAAATTAATTCTTATATTATTGTGCGATATACATTTTATCACCACCCACCGTAGACATCATACTTGCACGTTTATAGTAACGAACCGCAAATATCATCAATCAAATTTTTTCAAAACAAGGGAATTTGTTTAATAGAAAGTTAATGAATGTATAGTTTATGAGGCTTAATGATTTTATTGTCCGAATTCACGTCATATCGCTATTCATACGCAAAACGAAACAATTTTGTATGCAAAAAGTTATATTTAGATCTGCCTTGTTCTGTAGCACATTGACTTCCTGACTCGTATCATTAATATTTTATCGCAGGTGAATGTGCAGAAATGTACGTATAACCAAAGCTTTCATTAATGAAACAAACACATATGTATGTACGGTGCGCGCCCGGGACAAATATATTACCTTCTTTAAATTAAAGTAATGCTACCCTGTGGGGAAAATCACTAGTATTCCCTCATACTAGTTCGTTTTTAATCTCTATTGTATGCTATGAACTGGCGAATTAAACAAGGCGATGTCCCAAGCGATGGAAAATGTCCCCCTCTGCAACAGCTTTTCGCCGGTTTCGAGCATAGCTATGTCATAGGCAGTGGCAATTATCTTTCGCTGCATTACCTTACTTTTCCCACAAACATATAAATAAATACCACAACATAAACTTACAACATTCATATTTTTCATTTTGTCTCAAATGCATTCCGCTATAGAAGTTTATACTTCAACTTTTTTTTTCAAGGCTCTAAGAATTAAAATTTTTAACATTGCTTCCTTAACCTTCACGCCAGTGGGGTATACATACATATGTAAACATTTAACTTTAAAATTGTTGTAACTTGCACAATTTAAGACCGATTCTATAGCGGCTTGGACTCAGTGGCCAATTTTGTCGGGGTTTTTTCACAACTCAGTGGGATTTATATACCTACATATGTAAACATAATTAAAATTTCAGATAGGTGGCAACCCTTTAAAAATATAAGTAGCGATAACAATGGCTTACTCTGTAGCAGATATCATTTAACATTGTATAAAAATATATCAAGTCGTTTTCGAGATATGAGCTGATATCCAAATATTTAGTTATAAACATATAATAATATTGGTGGCAACCCCATGAGATAACGCTACATAAAAACATTTGTTTTGACATACGACGTAAAATAACTTTGGCCACGCTATGAAAACATGATACAAATATGTGGAAACACCAAAAACGGGGAAATTTTAACTTTCTTGAACCTAGGAAAAATGATTTTACTTCTTCCTTTAGCTGGCTCCTCACCTGCCATAAAACGACAAACTGCATATAAGAAACGCTCAGGAAATGGCCAAGCAATGTTTTAACACGTCAAATTTTCTTGAGCAAATACTCAGCTCATAGGAAAAAATACTACAATTTTCGATGGTTGGCAACGGCGGTTTACTTCTAGAAATAAATATGCTCGTATATATTTCTTGAGGTGCAGATTCATGTCTTATACATTTTTATAATAGGCATTTCTTGAGCCATTTCTTGGCAGACCAATAGCCCGTTTTAAACAGTAAATTTAAATTATGTAGTACAAGATGCAAACACTTAGTGTGTTTAAATACATATGATGAATTTCATATCAAACCCAAAATGCATTGAATCCGACCCCCTCAGAATTTGATGAAATTTTGCATAGAGGTACATCTTATCCACCCAAACACAACCTCATTTTTAGAAATTGCATTTTCGAAAAATTGTAGGCGTGGCAACGTATGGTAAATATTCTACAATGACGATAATAGATGCTTTTAAAGTGTGATTACTACGGAATTGCTTTGCCGATTTCAAAGATCTTCACAGCATTAGAAAGGTATTGAATTTAGCTTTCAAAAGAATACACTGTAAAAATTTTTTAGTACACTGAACAAAAAAACTGTTTTCCAAAATAAAATTTAAAACTGAAAAACACTTCAAAGATCAAGCGATTTTGAAAAATAAGAATTTTTTTTAGAAAGGTGTATTTAATACATATAACATATCTGCAAACTAAAATGGCATTTTTTTTAAATTCACTTAAGTAAATGCATATCTTGGTTACTTTCTTATATTTTGTTATCACGCGCAAAGTAATCAACCGATTTCGAAAATTTGTATACCGTTAGAAAGGTATTAAAATCACCTTTTGAAAACACACACTGTAAAAATTCTACATTACACTGAAAAAAGAAACAGCAACATAAATTGCCACTCTAAACTCCAGATTCTATTGAAGAGAATAAAGGAACGGCCTGAAGGTTGGACGGTGTTAAATCAAGCGTTTTTACATAAGTCGGTTAATCTAACCCCAACCTAAGCTGAGTGTTTTGTATCTATGTATAAAACAAAAACAAGAAAAACTGGTATCGGTAATTTAAAATTTTGCTAAGGTTGATTGATGACAATTTAGGCTAAGGATAAGTATGTACACGTTGGGCAGGGCTACCCGTCGTTACAACAACAACAACTGAGCGAATTTGGCAGTAACATTTTTCTTAATTTTTGGCGGTGTGATTTTATTTTTTTGTACATCCCTTTAGCCGTTAACTTAATAAAACATTTTTTTATTTCGTTTAAACAGTAACGAATGTCGCTGTAAGTGGGTTCATGCAAAATATAGATTTTTTATAATTAGTTGCTTAACTTGCTTGAGAAATCAAACTCATAAATTTAGATTCGACACAGATAAACCAAATCAAGATATGTAAAGTCAGTCCTTAATGAAAGTAGGGAATCTACATACATACTGATAAACTTGTGATGTCACTTCAATTTACAGGAGTAGAAAGTGTCTCACAAAGAAATCAATTTTACATGACATAACACATATGTATACGTAGACTACCAAAAATAAACTGACAAACACAATCACTTGCAAATGCCCTTCAGCCGCAAAACCACAACCGCAACCATGACACTTCAAAAAAGCCGAAAGCTAAACTGCCAAGTCTCATAAGTGACAGTACCAACTAATGTTGGGTGGCAGTTTGGCCAAAAAAAAAGAAAATCTATATACTCGTACAAATAAACACAGCAAACAAAAACAAAAATGTCAAAGAAAAGAAGCAGCAAGACAGAAGAAAAAGTTCGGTAGGAGACTACAAAGAAGTCAAAGCTTGTTTTGCATATAAATTATCTTGAAAACACAAACGCACATACATGTTTTCTTGTACATGCGTGTGAGTTGTTAATAGTTCGGGTGTATATGCAACTCGCCTTCTATTGACGCCTGAGCTTAAGTCAGCATTGTAGAGATAATAAATAAACTTATGCGTGCACATTGGACTGATTTTCTTTTTGAGAAAGGTGAAAACAAATTACTGTAATTTTTAGAGGTCTATCATTGCTAATTTAGATTTTACAGACTTAACCTTCAATTTGGTATAAAAACACCATTTATCTGAACATTTTTGTAGGAAATTGAATTCACTATAAAAGCTAGCCGTTCTCTAGTATTCCTCAAACGTTGGCATGTTTTTTGGATTTCCCCATTTTGGTTTGAATTTCCGAAAGATGAAAAAAAAATCAACATCGAATAAAGCTAATTACATACTCTTAAGGGAAATTGGCTGCTGAATCCGAATTTCGATATCAGAATTCAACAACGGGCCCGAGGTTAGGCCCCAACCTTGCAAGAAAGTCCAATATTCTTTTGTGATGATTTTGTTAGGTTAGAGAAGAACTGCAACCTGTTGGGCTAATTCTGAACACGGATTTGAATTAAGCTCGCCAAAATGCATGCAAATTAATGTTTTAAGTTCACAGATCCGTCAGCGTATTGTTTTTTTTTTTTTTTTTTTGGCTGGGCCATTTGACTGTAAAACTACACCTTCGCAGAGAAAGCACATATTAAGCAAAAATATGTTTGAACGTATATGAGAAATGTATATTTTTGGTTATAATGTTGATCGTATAGCGATAATTAATCATTTAGAATATCAATAAACAAAATTTTGTCAAAAAATTTGATCAAAAACACCAAAAAAATACGGAAATATGATTTTTTTTTTTTTTTTAATTTAATACTACATAAGTTTTGGAAGAGTAACTTTACAAAAAAAATTGTTTAACCTTTTTTTTAGCCCACTCAATTTCCTTTAAGAAACTGTACCTATCTTATTTGTACATGGATATTTGCATTTTTGAAAATTTTTTAAAGAAAAAATGGGAAATCGAAAAAACATGCTAATTTTTTAGGCTAAAATACTAGCTAGTCTGAGAAAATTTTTGGCAATGCAAATTTTGTAGGAAATTCGATTTCCTTCAAAAATATGTTCAGGTAAATGGTGTTTTTCAACATGGTTTTGTATAATTTAAAAAACTGAAAAAATTACAGATTTTTTTTTACCTTTCTTAAAAAGAAAATCAAAATAATTTTTGAAAAGAAACGAAATTTCTTATTTTTGGCCCAGGCCAGTGCATAGACATAAGAGCACAGATAAGTATATGAAGACATGCATGGATGAAGGGGGTATGTCGCATTTTCACTCAATTTCTGCTTTTGGCATTGGTGAATAGTGTTTATGCAGATCTATATTTCTGTCTTATCAGAATCTGCCTATCGTGAAAATTGTAGAAGATAATTCATGGATGAAGGGGGTATGTACACAACTTTTCAATATTAATTGTGGAAGAAGGGGGTATGTTCCGTTTTTTTCATATAAAACTCTATATATAAATTTATGCTTTTTATTGCATATTATGCAACGTCTTTTATGGCTTTCCATAATTTTTTTGTCAGTTTTCCATAAACATTCGAAAAAACCTCAAATGTTTAAGCAAAACTTTAAAGCCGATTTTCTCGTTTCACTCAAAATGCGACATACCCCCTTCATCCATGCATGTCTTCATATATGTACATGGATTCACTTATATAGCAATTTATATGTTATTGGGATATTAGTAAAAACAAATAAGAAAGTTATTGTAATTTCGGTTGAAATGAAAACCATATACCCAGATGTAGGTGGTAATAATATCTCTATGTCAAGAAAGGTATATATGTATACAGTGAGTATTATATTATTTCGTTAGAAGAAATACTAAGATAGTATTTCTAACAAGGTATGAAACCTATTAATATACCGTTCCAGTTTTGGTTTCGGTTTTGTAATGTGTTTTGGTTTCGGTTCCGGTTTCGTTCTTCAACATTTATTTCAGTTACGGTTTCGTTCCAGTTTCGGTTTCCAAATAAAAAAATAACTTTGCTGTGAAATGAAAAGTATGACGGAAACTTTTTTGTAGCTTCCGCTTCAAGATATCATAATGGACTCGTCTGCACCGTAGAACAAGTTAGTGTTTAGAAAAATGGGCTTCTTATCTCGCTATAAAGTAGGGATCGTAAAACAAGATTTTATCGGAAAAGCCGGTAACAGGGTATAGGGAAAGTTTAGGCATAAATTAGGAAAACTCTCAATAGGACTTTACATGTTTTTGGATACATTTGTTATTGAGAAAATAAGTGCTCTCATAGGTGTACATAGTTACTGTTTACTCTGGCTATATTTATGAAAAAAATTGTGTATGGCTAACTATGTGACTTAATAACCTGTACTGCGTTTCTGTAACTCAATCGATCGATCTTCTCTACTGAAATAGTCGATTTCTTTTTTTTTCTGTAATAAAATTTTATTTTGTCGATTTATTTTTTCACTTGCTTCTGAGGTAGTGAAAAATTAAAATTTTTTTTTAATTTTAAATCGAGTCGAGTGTGACGACATTAAAATCGAGAATTTTATCGATTTTTTACAGAAACGGGATACTGTAAATTAAGGCTCCTGAGTAGAAAAGTTAAATAAGTAATTTTAAGTAAGCCACATGCTAACATATAGGTACATTAGACTGCTCCAAAAAATGAAAGTTGTTTTATTTAAACGCGTATTTTCACCATTATGCATCAAAAACCATCCTGACAAAGTTTTATGCAATTCGGACCACGGCAACCCGTGCCGACTTGCAGTTGAAATTATAAATAAAATCTTAGTGCATTCCGAAGCTTTTGCTAATTTGCTAACTTGATGATTTATGTACTTGATCAAAAAAAAATAAAACTCAAAAAGGGATCATTACGCTTAATCAAAAAATAATACTTGTGTGTAACGATTATTGTTGATTTTTATTAAAAAAAAATCAGAAGATAATGATCAAATGTCGAGTTCTATAATTACAATTTCTGTATACCCTTTGAAAAAACGAAAATCGATTTTATTTTGGCCTACCCTTATATGTATATTTTGGGTACATTTACTTGAATTGTAAGGTAAACACTGGATCAAAATACCTGTATACACATGAGGATTGAGCATATGCATAAGTTTGTATTTATATAGGTAAAGGTGTCTAGGTATATATATTAACTGGTAAACAATGAAACATTATTTTCGAAATCAAAAAGAATTTTATCAATATGCTATATTTTCAGGTAATTTGTGTATGTATTACCAACAAAACTTATCCAATTTTCACATTAAAAACACATTATGGTACTTTAGGTTTGTTTTTCTCTTTTCAGAATAAATACACTATACAACAAAATTGAAGTTATTGTAAATCCAACCGGGTTTCTCGACGGTTTCTGAAGCTTTTGGGTGTACTGAATCCGAATCTGATGCAGGTTTTTTGGTTCACCTTAGGTTTTCTCTCTAGAGGTTAGTTTCTAAGGAGATGAGTAGTTGTAAAAAAAAATTGTTTTTTAATAATTTAACATTTTTTCTGGGTTCAAGGAACTATAATTTATTTTTACTTTTTACATTTGGCAGCATACAGATGGTCCGTAGTGCAAAAAAATTGGGGTACAGTTAGTTAATTAGAAAAAGAAAATTAATAAATAAAAATAATTTTTTAGTACTACCGAATTCGGAACAAACTACCTTCTATAGGGAAAACCTAGGGTGACCCAAAAATTCTTACTCCAGATTTTGATTCGGCATACCCAAACGCTTTAGAAACCGACGAGAAACCCTCTGGGATTTTTTGGCTGTTGTACAGTGATATCGATTATAATAAAGTAGTACACAAACCTGCTGCTGTAAGTGTTTGAAAGATAGAACTCTCGTCAGAATTTGTTTATAAAATGCATATGTAAATCCCGTTCTTAGCCAAATCGACTTTTTGATGCGGTTCGAAACAGTAGCCGATTCTGCAGTTGGCTAACGAAAGAAAAGCCTCCAAATAAATATACAAATATCAAAAAACATTTGATGAGAAAAGCTGCTAAATCCAACATACATAGGTTACTGTTCTATTCTAGAGTATTACTTTCTGCTTCGAAGTCAAGGTAATAGCCAGCGAATATATATATGTATAATATAGAAATGGTTCAGAACTATAGAAATAGTACCAATAAAAGAAGTAGATCCAAACTGTCAAATTTTCTACCAGTTCGGAACTGCCGCAAAGGTAATGTTGCGGGGACAATGTGATGTAAACAAAAGTGTAATTAAACGCTGGCAAGCATAAGTATACGATGGCCTGATGATAAACTTCTGAGTTTAGAACTCCAAAAATTGTAAGTTCGATTCTCGGTGAAGGCAATATAAAAACCCTGTAAAATATTGTTTTTTAATTTACTTTGACTCCCAGTACCCAAAAACGAACTACACTTTTTCAAGTTTATAATGAGAAAATGTAAGTTTATATTGAGAAAACAAAAGTTAATAATAAGAATTGTAAGTTGATATTGCGAATATAGAAGTTGATAATGAGAAATGTAAGTTGATATTGAGAATACCCAAGTTAATAATGAGAATTGTAAGTTGATATTGAGAAAACCCAAGTTGATAATGAGCAGCGGTCACCAAAACTCTAATTGCAGCAATGTTAGTAACTGCAGCAGTGTTACTGAAAAACGACTAGTTGAGTGCCCGTCTGTTAACGTCACATCGTTCAGTAGCTTGCGGGCAAGCAAAACGACAAGAACGTATGCACGTACATTTTTCGAAACTAAAAGTGAAGAATTATTTATAGAAAAAAATATTTTAGTTTATTTTTACAATGATTTTCCCCACCGACCCCTTCCATTTTAGCCAACCAACTTTTAATTTGGGTAATATATAAATATTTTTTTCTTTAAATAATTCTTCATTTTTAGTTTGGGTTAATTCATTTATGTTTTGATGGGAAAACTCAAAATGTCTTTTAGAGAAATAGCTTAGCATTGAAGTGGCTCGAAAGCATTGGGCATCATATATCTTTTTCAAATGACATTGTGCGACGTGGTATAAAAGCGCATGAAAACAAAGTATGAGCGTACGTTTTGTCTTTTTGCCTGCCCGCAAGCTACTGAACGATGCGACGCTAGCAGATGGTCAGTTGACTTTTGCGCTCTTACTGCGAAAAAACGAGAGAGTATAGCAATCTGTGTGAGTTGAGCATTGTACCTCAGTGCCATGAAATGACGATACCTGATAATGAGAAACGTAAGTTGATATTGAGAATACCCAAGTTAATAATGAGAATTGTAAGTTGATATTGAGAAATCACAAGTTGATAATGAGAAATATAAGTTGATATTGAGAAAACACAAGTTGATAATGAGAGAGTGTAAGTTGATATTGAGAAGGCATAAGTTGATAATGAGAACTATAAGTTCATATTAGGAACACGTAAGTTGATAATGAGAACATGGAAATTGATATTGAGAATATGTAAAATGATAATGAGATAATGTAAGTTCATAATGAGAATTGTAAGTTGATATGGAGAATTCGTTAATTGATAATGAGAAAATGAAAGTTGATAGAAATATACTCAAGCTTCTTTTGGATAATTTCTTTTTATTAAGCAAATAGCGTGGATGGACGAGACAAATTTTAATTTGTTTTGCCTTATTGGTGCAATCACTACGGCAGGTGTGGTACACATGGAAAGGCGAAGGGGAGCATTTAATTCTGCTGCTTGCTCGCAATGGGTAGCGAGCTTAATGACAAATTGGGTGGAGTTAGGTAACAACCTCTTTGACTTAGTCTTAGTGTGCGACAATGCTCCTTGTCACTCGAGGATTGGGCACGCGGTGGTGGAACACTCAAATGGAGCAGCATGTGTGCTGCGGGTACGGCCATATTCCCCAATGCTCAACCCTATTGAGGGATACCTGAAGTAAGTGGACCTGGAGTAGGCGAGCGAAGGCTGCAATACCTTGAAAGTGCAGTGGATGAAGCAAAACGGTGTGTTACTGGAGGAGACTGCGCAAGAGAGCACACCACTACGTTCCATGCAGATGCGCTTAATTTAATGGATATGCAAGTTGGGTTGTAAATATCGCACCATTCTTTTTGTACTGCAGTCTCCTCCGAATACAGCTCCATTTACTTTCGGTCCACTTTGTCATTAGGGGCTATTGTAATAAGGTGAATATTTGACCCTATTGTCGCGGGTGCATAAAAAGTATCCGGCATAATCATCTTAAGTTAGTCGCGTTCATCCATGCTGTTAAAGCAACCGTTACCATACCATTAATTTAATACTTACCTAAAACCTAAATAAAGGCTCCTTTACACGGGTCGATATTCTGGTCGATTTTTATCGAACCACTTGTGTTCAACCCTTAAATACAAGGTGAAGATCGATCGAATTGTTGTTTACACGGTCGATTGAAAAATGGTTAGAAAAGTCGACGCGTGTAAATCATCCTTAACACATACCTTATAGTACATAGTTTCCTATTACCTACCTTATATTTTACATGCTTTCAATATTAAATAACACTTCTCATTATCAAATTGTATTTTCTCATTATCAACTTACATGTTCTCATTATCAATTTACCTATTCTCAATATCAACTTACAATTCTAATTATCAACTTTTGTTTTCTCAATATTAACTTACATTTCTCAATATCAAATTGTATTTTCTCATTATCAACTTACATGTTCTCATTATCAATTTACGTATTCTCAATATCAACCTACAATTCTCATTATCAACTTACGTGTTCTCAATATGAACTTACAATTCTCATCATCAACTTCTGTATCAATATCAACTTACATTTCTCATCATCAACTTTGTGTTCTCAATATGAACTTACATTTCTCATTATCAACTTGGGTTTTCTCGATATCAACTTACGATTCTCATTATCAACTTTTGTTTTCTCAATATAAACTTTAAAAGGTGTAGATCTACACTGTCGAATTTTCTACTATTTCGGAACTGTTCGAAAGGTAATGCAGCGGGGGACAGTTTCCACCGCCTAAGACATCGACATGTTAAATTCACTAGTATCGGTTCCCAACGTACTAGAAGCGAACTAGCTTTGAACTAGAGATTTTCCCTACAGGGAAGTCAGTTAGTAGTGACACTTAAAACTAACCGTTTTCGAAAAAAAGTCCAAAAATATGTTAACCTTTGACCTCGAATAACTTTTTTAGCACATATGCGGTCGATGGGAACTTTTGAAGTTTTCTTCCTGACGGCTGACCTAAGCTCTCTACCAAAACTTGGTTCTGTGGGAATTATTGCTATTTCATATGTTTAATTTGACCGGACTAGGACAAAATTATTTTTTCTGAAATCATAAATTCTTGACAAAAAAACACATTTACTTCACATTGTTGTAATCCTGAAGTTGCAAGATTGATTCTAAGCTCGACAGCAACTGAAAATATGTTTAGGTGCATTAAGAAATACTACACGGAGGGAAATCTATGGATCGAACATCCATAATTTTTGATACCACATAAAATAAAAATTGATAATCCTGTCCCATCAGTGAATATGGATATATATATGTTTTGAGATCGCCTCGCTAATGTGCATATTTGATAAATCACTATTGAAGTGGCATCCATATAAACTATTGATGAATTCTAAATACTTACCCCCATATTCATAAAAAATAAAATTGGTTTATAAAGCTTTTTAAAATGACATTTTCATACAAATTTTGAATAATAAGAGCCTAATAAACCTTTTATATTTTTTATGCATAAGGGGGTTAGTTTAAAACACAAAATTTCATACAACTTGATATCTGGTTTCGGTGGGATTCGAACACTGCACTGCGGCTCGTTAGCCCAGTTTTCTACCATTCGGCTACGGCATATTATAAAATTTTTAGAAAAATTTTCAATGATAAGAAATTAAAAAAATTTTGAATAAAAAAAAAAAAAAACTTTCCAACAAGTTCTAATATTGTTGGTAATCCATAGTAAAAAATGTTGAGCTAGCATCCCAGAAAAATTTACATTTCGCTCATATATAATAAACACATATCGTTACCCTAATATCGAAAACTCACTCGAAAAAACTGAATGTAAAGTAAACCAGCTTCATTTAGAAGTTATTATTAAAAATCCATCAGCAACTCGATATAAAATAAAAAATAAGTTAGGGCCTTTATATATTAGTGTAGCGATATGTATGTACATATCTATTCACGCAAAAATACTTATATAACATACCTACATAAATATTCACTTAGTAAGCGTTGGTCGGTGGCGACTTGGCGATTGTCGAGATTTCACAAACTCTTACATACCACAAGGATACAAGCTAATAATCATTAATCTTCGGCATTTGTTACACCCAAAATCGTCCTTGGTAAAACCGCGTACGCATGTTGCGTTTTGTGGTAAATAGCAAATAGACAAGTTACTGGAGAAAAAATGACTAAAATAAAAGCCACAATGGCATAAATGCGGTCGCCAAGCATGGTAAAGTGTGTAGATACATGCCTATACATACTTTAATAGTAAGAGATGTCTTTATAGGCATGAAGTATTTGTGCTAGTGCGTACATAGTACATAGTACCTAGTATGTTTAAGAAAACAGATGCCGGTCATACATGTGTTTTTGTGCACACCAAAAATTACGAACATTATAAAGCTTAGGCTGATGTCGTTTCATCGAAAAGCGTACAATATGAGGCCTGAAATGTGTAGTGAATTCAGTTGTAAGTAGAATCTTTGTATTGCACCATATTTGTAATATGGCTGATACATTAGCCGAAAATTTCGAATTAACTGCGCTTTTGGGAGTTAACTTGAGCATAATCTTCATTATAATCTCCCAAAAATTAAGAAGATTTGAGCAGTTTTAAAAAATTTGCACTGGCAACACTCTGTACATAAATAGACAACAACACCAAGAAACACTAGGAAATTAAGGGTAGCTGACAGATAGGCGTCGCGCTGGTTTCTAAGATCCGACTTTCGACAACTAGATGTCGCTGAGGTAGGTAAGAATATAGTGCAATAACAACCAAAGTAGTAATTCTCAATGCTGTTAATCTTCATTTTTGTGTGTATCAGGGTAAAATTTGGATCTGATTAAAGAAGATTTATTGGAGATATTCTCCGTGTGTGTATCCATAGCATAAGATAGCAGCCAGTATCTTGACAAAGAAAATATGGAAATATAAGACTAAGTAAAAAAGTCTTAGGGCCGCTTGCATAAAAGCCCATAACGACTAATCGCCGATTAACTTGACAGCTAGCCATACAAAATACGTCAATTAACGCCGCTAACAGGGCGATTAGTCGTTATCGGCTTTTATGCAAGCGGCCCTTAGTCTTTGTTAATCGTCATAGCGATAAAACTGGCAAAAGATAACGTATTTTCTGTTCTTCTATCGTCATTATCTACTTCGCACTATACCTCTTTTTCTACAACTAATATTTGTCTTCCTCTCCCTCACCATTTCCCATTTTTGCTCTCTTTCTCTTACTCTTGAATTCAAGAATTGCCTAATGTAAAAGGGCACTTATTATTAATTTAGCCTTTACTCTAACTCTTACTCTTGTTCTTACTCTTACTCTTACTCTAACTCTTACTCTGTCTCTTACTCTTACTCTTACTCTTACTTTTACTTTTACTTTTATTCTTACTCTTACTTTTACTCTTACTCATACTCTTTCTCTTACTTTTACTTTTACTCTAACTCAAACCCTTACTCTTACTCTTACTCTTACTCTTATTCTTGCTCTTACTATTACTCTTACCTTTACTCTTACTCTTACCCTTACTCTTACTCTAACTCTTAATCTTGCTCTTTCTCTTACTCTTACTCTTAGTCTTACTTTTAGTCTTACTCTTACCCTTACTCTTACTCTTACTCTTACTCTTACTCTTACTCTTACTCTTATTGTTGCCCTTGCTTACATCTACCGAGATAAACATTTGTGGCAGCATAAATATTAGGTTTGCCCTATTTGATTATATAATATCTGTGTTTTACTAATTTTTTTTTCATTTACTTTCGTTGAACACTAAACTACTGCGTCAGACACGTAACGAAGAAAAACTAAATACAATATTAAATAGTAAGAGGTAGCAAGTGTGAAGAGTATCTGAGTCAGCAATAGCTCACTCTCCTGGCATTCATACATACATAGATCATTGATACGTGTATATGACGGTGTATTGAACATACAAAACATATATTTGTGTGTAAGTAGCTAGATTTCATTTCTTAAGCTTGCACAACATTACAAACACAGCTTTTCTCCATGTTGTCGAACCACATGATCTGACAAACACCTCCAACATCGGTGACAACTACAAAAGCTGTGAAAAATAGTTTTGTATGTAGCTTCTAAGATTAAGTGGTTGTTAGTTGGACACTTTGTGGCAGAAACAGCAGGAGCAACTTTAAGCAGCACTGATGTCCGAGAATGTAAGCATATGCGACATAAGCTAAAAACAACAACATATTAGAGTCAATGGCAGTGCTATATTTAAAGATCTCCAAGGAGTTATTCTTTACGTTGGAAATATGTAAGAGCGTATAAGTGAGGGTTAACAATAGTTCGGTGATTTAGCACATTGAGTTTTCCAGATCTCTTGATTTTTTCTTTATTTGCCCTTTATTTTAAGGAAGGATAAAGTTGCTGATAGATTTATAGTGAACTTTTAAAATAAAGGATAGTCTTTTATATTTAATTTTTTCCAACGTTAATTGGTGTTTCAACTCATCCTTAAAACTTTTACAACACAGGCAAGTATTGAAATATGAAAAAAGTTTATCATATAAGAATTGCTCTATGAGTATCAGCTATATTTTTAGTATCAGTATCTGTATCATTTATTGGCAAGACATTAGTACAATAAGATCTTAGATCTTTTATAGTACAACAAAAGTTTATTTGTAAAAATAATTTCGCAAGAAGGATACTTCAAGTAAAGCAGAGAAAAATTAAGATAATTGTATACCAAAAAGTTAAAAAATGTATGTGATGATCTTCTTTAAACTGATTCATATGTGGCGCTCCACGAGTCACGAGAAAAGTCACTTAAATATTTCTGGTAGCTTCAGGTATGACCCTATGAAACCAGATATTTCTGGAAATAATGATTAAGAGGTTGTTCACCGTCTAAATAATTTTTTTAAGTTTAAAGGGGTCACACAAGATGGAAATCGCAGCAAGAGAATATAAAAATAGATGCGAAAGAAAAAATGTGATATTTTTTTCTTTGAAGTAACTATTTACAAATACTAAAGATTGTGACTCGTGGGACAAGTGCGAAACATTTTTGTTTCCATAACGCCCATTTCATTTATTTTTTCAATGTGAACTTATGGGGAGAGGTAATTTATTAATAAAGAATATAAGGCGGATGCCGTTGAATTATGAGTAACGTGCTCGCATACCGTGAAAACGATGTCGGGGAACAATGCTTCTTACTTTTTAATGTAATGTTGAAAACGGCATCGGGGTCCGTAATTTTTTAGTATCAATATCTACTTAATGAACTCACCTCATAAAAACTTTCTTCATGGATGGCTGACATCCTTTCATGTTTCCCTTTAATAATTATTAAAAGCTCAATATATATAATTATTTGAACTCTTCAAGCAGTTAACATGCAAGTGCGCCTTAAAAAAAATATACATGTTTAGTAAGTACGTGTCTATTTATATTGGGACATTCAGGCTGATGCTCAAGTATTTTATAACAGCATTAAACATTCAATTTATTCTTACTTACGCTTGACTGATGCATCTTGAGTATATATTTCACTTTCTGCAGAATAATGGTATATAATATACAAACATACCCACACACACCCAAACTAATAGCAACAAAAACTATAGTACATGGCAAAACTTGGAGCATCAAAAACGCTAGCATCAATATTTACGATATTCCAGGAAAATTTTTTGTTTCCTGTCTATAAGATAGTGTTTCTTGTCGTAAGCGGCTTTTGTTCTTATCATAGATTTTTTCGAGCTCACATTACACCTACCTACATGAAAGGTATTGTATAGGTATTTGTTGGTATTTATTTTACCCATCCAAAAATAAGGTAAGCTACTGCATGATCTTTAAAAAAAAAGTGTAGGGAATTATCAATTATGTATGATAAAAATCTGTTAAAAATAGTCAACAAAAACTAGATCCTTTGTGAAAAATTCAGCATAAAAGAGAAACCACTAAAAAGGTTTTTGGGCACTTCCATCGTCACTCGCGTTACATCAGAAACAAAATTTTACTAGTTAAAATCACATTATGCTTTATATTTAACATTTGAAAATAATATGCTAATATCGTTACATCTAGCTTGAGGAGCTTAATTGAAATGCCAAACTTTTTTTTATTAATTTAATAATTAACAGAAAAAATTTAGAAAAACTACCCGTCACTCGCGTTACAATTTTTAGCTCAGAATTTTTAGAGCATTTTCCGAATCTCAAACTCTCTGAAGTGGCTTCCTCGAACTAATTTCTGTAAAGCAGACTTTGTTAAGAATTGATGTTAGTGTGACATGAAAAAAAGTTTGAAGGCCAACCTTGATTATTTTAAAATATATTAGAAAAAAATCTCCGTCACTCGCGTACCTTTTGAATCATACCAAAGTAAATGTTTAGAAAGTTGATTCTAAAGTGGGGATCGATTTAAATATCATTTATTCGGTCTAGGATGCTTGTTTATTGAAACTTTTCATTATATACAATCGTTACTTCTTTATACGTGTATTTTTTAGTATAAAAATTTTCATTTTCCTTATTTTAAGTATTTAGTACCCTAATTTTGTTTTAAAGGTAGTCTTGCTTTAAATTTTGACAAGCTTATTTAACAATATGCTTTTGACATGCCCGTACGATGATTTCCATCGTATATATTTAAAAATTTCCGCGTCTTTTTAAGAAAAACCCCATTAAATCACTAATGTTTTAGCAAGAGCGTACAACTAACCTTTGCAAATCTCGCGAAAATTGACATAGGTTGATTCTGATTATCATACATCAATTTTGATCGATGATTGTTAGAACATAAAAAATAATAATTTACAGAATCGCAGTTACCTTAAATATTGACCAAAAAGTGGCTTTTGACCTTCTGGTGCAAGTTAAGTGTTAAGAAGGCCATATAATTATCAAATTTAGTAAATATTAGTAAAAATTTGGCATTTAACTCTAATTTTAAAAAACTTGAATGAAATTCGTCACTCCCGTTACATAAAAAAATTTCCTTATATTTTTATTAATAGCTTCAGAAGTAAAAGTATGCTGTTGATCAGCACTTGTCAAATTAATGGTCAAGATGTCATTAGCTAATACTAAGTACTATGGGCGAGTGCATGATTTTTGCAACATGACACGACACGTTCACGAAACAGATTTTCGAAAAAACGCACTAACACGCACGGGGAAAAATTACTAAAACACGACACGCACTAATCACGCACGAAAAAAAATAAAACGGTATTTTTTTTTGCTGGGTTGGAGCTGATTCGGCCGGTAAATTAAAGAAAACCAAAAAGTGTTTCTTTTCTTCTACTCCTTTCAACGCTTTCGCGTCTTCATCAGGAAATCTGTATATATTTTTTGGCTTTTTTTTTATTTTTGTATATCTATCTATTATCTATCTTCTATTATATATAAATGCGCAATGCTTTACAGTTTTCTCTAAAGGAGTTACGGAAAGGAAAAAAAAAGAAAGTAAGGAAACGGTAGGAAAGGAACGGTAGGAAAAGGAAAGGTAAGGGAAGGAAAGGTAAGGAAAAAAAGTGAAAGAAAATAAAGGTAAGAAAAAAAATAAGAGAAAAGAAATTAAATGAAAATAAAAAAATGAATAAAATGAGAGGAAACTAAGGAAAACGGAACTAAAGCAAAGGAAATTAAAGAAAAGAAAATAAAAGGTCAGGTAAAAGAATAAAAGAAACGAAAAGAAAGGAAAATAATAGAAAAGAACAGAATAGAGAGAAAGAAAGAAGGGAAATAAAATAAAATGAAAGAAGAGAAAAGGAAAGAAAAGGAAAAGAAAAGAGAGGGAAGAAAAGGGTAGGGAAGGAAAGAAAAGCAAAAGAAATAAAATGAGATGAAAGGAGATCAAAGCAAAGGAAATAAAAGCAAAGGAAAGGAAAGAAATACGTATGAAGACTACTTAAGAAGAATAAATTATTATCAACATTGAAACTATATTACTGAATGGTGTAAAGGGGGAGGAAAAGGCAAAATGAACTGGAATGTATAGAAACCAAAAATATAAAAAATATGGAAAGAATGGTAAATTTAAGAAACAGCAAAAAGGTAAAATAAGCTTTTTTTGTTGAATTTCAACCACTGGGCGAACTCTAGTTATATATAAATGCGCAATGCTTAAAAGTTTTCTCCCTTTTTTGCAATAACCACAATTCTAAGGTATATAAAATTTGATAGGTATCAATAGGTCTCCAGTAGCAGGGTGTGCGACAACAAACAAAAAATTATAATATGAAATGCTAAACACGTATTAACTCTATAGAGCCGCTGTTATGTTTGTATGTAGGTATGACCACTTGCATTGTTGTGTTTGCATTATGAGAAGAAGAGTAGTTTTGTTGGCAGCAATATTATTGAGCGTAGGTTCAAATAGTGTTTACAAAAACAAGATCTGTGAGAAGGTATTTAGAGAAGCAAATGCTTGCCTAGACTTATGTTTTGAAAAAAAAGGAAAATAAAAATAAGTTACATCGTTCACAACTCCCTTCGTGGTTAGACTGCGAAATAAAATAAAATGGAAATTGATAAAAAAAATTTAAAATAAAGTAAAATAGAAAAATTATTGAAAGTAAAGAAATAAATTTGTAGGAAATGAAAGGAAAGGAAATGATATAAAATAAATAAAAATAAAGCAAAGTGAAATAAATTAAAGTATAAAAAAAGAATGTGAATCGAAGGGAATGGATAAAAGGAAAATAAAGGAAAGGTAATGTAAGGAAAGGAAAGGAGAGAAAAATCAAAGGCAAGTAAAGGTAGGGAAAGGAAAGGAATGGAAAAAGGAAAGGAAGGGAAGGAAAGGAAAGGTAACGAAAGAAGAGCAATGAAAAATGAAGGAAAATAGAGAAAGATAAAAAAGGAAAGAAAAGAAAGGAAATAAATGGTAGGGAAGAGAAAGGTATGGAAAAGAAATAAAGATAAAAAGAAAGAAAAATAAAGGAAAGAAAGGGAATAGGAATGGAAATAAATACATAATTAAAGGCAATGAATGGAAAAGAAATAAAAAAAAGGAGTTACTAAAAGGAGAAGAAAGAAAGTAAGGAAATTCAAGGAAAGGTAAGGAAAGGAAATTACCGGAAAGCAAAGGAAAAGAAAGCTAAGAAAAAAGGAATGTAATGGAAAATAAAGGTAAGAAAAAAGGAAAAGAAAAGAAATTAAAAGAAAATAAATAAAATGAAGGCAAACGAAACAAGACTAAAGCAAAGTATCTGAAACGAAACGAAACGAAAAAAATAAAACGGATGAAAAAGAAAGGAAAAGACAAGACAAAAAAGAAAAAAGGAAAGAAAAAATAGTAAACTGAAATGAAAAGAGAGAAAAGGAAAGGAAAGAAAAGGAAAGGAAAGAAAAGCAAATAAAACCAAAGGAAAGGAAAGGAGAGAAAGGGAAAGGAAAGAAAGACGTAAAGAACGACCTAAAATAAATAGTTATAAACATTGAAACTTTATTACTGAATGGCTTAAAGAGGGAGAGAAAGGCAAAAAGAAGAGGAATGTATAGAAACAGAAAATATTAAAAATAAGGAAAAGAAAGGAAAATTTAAGAAATAGCAAAAACGTGATAGTTAAGGAAACTGATAGTTAAGTAAACTGAACTTCAATAAGGTAGAGAAATAAAATAAGGTTTTGTGGTTGAATTTCAACCACTGGGCAAACTCTAGTATTTGTAAATGTACTTTGTGCATGCTATGTACTTATACATCTAAAGCTTATAAGGTATGTATCGACGACTGGGTGGCATGTCGCCCTATTTAAAAATATTTTTCAAAAACTCCCTATATCAAAATTTGTTTAAATAACATTCTCTTTAATACTTTTTTCAGCAACGCTCTATCTAAGAATTTGGTATAAAAACAACCTATTTAGGGCGTTCTTGAAAAATATTTTGAAACAGCGTAATCGGAAGACTCAGTCGTCGATATATTTTTTTAAGTATTTATGTACATACATACACACTACGCAAAACTATTATAATGGTAAAATAAAAAATAAAAATCTGTATCTTTGTATTTAATCAAGTGTTAAACTGTAGTTTGGGATGGAGTGAAGTGGAATTAAGATATTTATAAAAATATATAATTTACAAAAAATAAAAATGCGCCAGTTTAGTACAAAAAGTGAAAAAATTTCATCGTGTTTTTTCCTGCGTTTTTTTTTTTTTTTTTCGTTCACAACACGATCACGACACGAAATCGCATTTTCAAACACGAGCACGTGGATACACGCGTGCGAGTTTCGTGTCAAGGTCAAAAACACGCATGAAGCCCACTCTACTAAGTACTAATAAGTTGATATAAGTCAAATTCAATGGCATTGACATCTTCCCAAAAGAGGTATAAAATTTCACTTAATTACTTTTAAATACATTCACTCTTTTAAAGCTGTTTTCAGGTAGTAATGCTCTTAACTAAGCCAATATGACACAATTTCATGAAGATTGCATGTTTTATAATAACCTGAATGTAATAGGAATCAAATCCAATTGAAAAAAATCTGGATTTTGCGCCACTCTGCTGCAGAAATGCCCTTTTATACATATATGTATGTAGATATGATACATAAATGATACATAAAGTTTTCACAAAAAAAAAATCATTTTGAATTTTCTTGATCAACAGATTAGTTAGTTTGTACTCATTGTGATTAGATTGGACTATAAAAAACAAAATTAAAATAAAGATAAAAAATAAAATAACTGCAAAAAAATATTAAACAAAAACAAAACATAATAAAAAAAAACAAAAAAAAAATTAATAAAAACTAAAAAAATATTAAACAATATAAAATAATATAAAACTAATTAAAACAAAAATTGGTAAAATAAAAAAAAAATATATATATATATATATATATATATATATATTTGATGGCAATTTAATAGCCTTGTTGATTTATAAAATAGTTGATGATTTTGTTGATCTAAAGGCCAGTTTAAATAAAAAACCACAATTTGTATTTTTGTGTATTTCATTTATATTGATATTTCGACTTCACTCTGAAGTCATCATCAGAATCATTTGGATATGGTCCATCGATTAAATTTTATTTTGAACTTTTTTGTGGAAAAGTTTTTTTAGTTATATTTTTTGGAAAGCAGAAATGAAAAAAGTCCTCGAAAATCTAACTAAACAATGATATACCTCTAAAAACTAGTACCAAAATCTGAAACTATCATAGTTTTTTTTACCATCATATTCTTATCTACATGTCAATCTAATTTTCAAAAAAAAATTTTTTTTTTTCGCCAAGTCTAATGTAGTCTATATGTTTATTCAATACCAGTATTTATGATCATTGAATAATCGTAAATCTTTTACTATTGTAGGATTTTACAAATTTACGATGCCACCCATAATACTTATGTGGCCATGCTATATTTATTTCACTTGCCATCCAAGCTGTCTTTTACCAAAATAAATAAGCACAACATACCTAAATGTTAGTGTCTTGAAAATGAAGGTAAATGTCGAAGCTAACTGATGATTTTTCTGAAGCATACTTACTTGCTTTAACGTGTAATTCTTTCTTGCTTGCTTCACAAAAACTCAGTAAAAGGTAGTCGACGAGAAGAAGATAAAAAATTATTTTTAAAGTCCTTTTATATTTATTATATGTACATTAAACTGGGCCAAAAATAAAAAATATGTTTATTTTTTAATTATATTGATCTTCTTTTTAAGAAAAGTGAAACAATTTACTGTACTTTTTCAGATTTTTAAATTAAAGTCTAGAGGTCTATCATCGCTACACGGAGGGAAATCTATGGATGGAACATCCATAATTATTGATATCACATTAAATAAAAATTGATAATTCTGTCCCATCAATGAATATGGATGTTTCATCAATGCTTTTTTGATAAATCACTATTGAAATGGTATCCATATAAACTATTGATAAATTCTAAATAGTTTAAAAAAACAAAATTTTATATAATTTGACATCTGGTTTCAGTGGGACTCGAACCATGCTCCTCTGGCACGTTAGCCCAGTATTCTACCATTCGGCTACGGCATATTATACAATTTTTAGAAAAATGTTCAATCATAAGAAATTCAAAAAATTTTGAATTAAAAAAAACCGCTCCAACAAGTTGTAATATTGTTAGAAAATCCATAGTAAAAATTGTTGAACTATTATGATTATGCGTCCCAGAAAAATTTACATTTCGCCCATATATATTAATACGCTGTCTCTACCATTATTACTATGCAGTAAATATGGATATGGATACACCGACAATAGAAATTCATATCACGACCATAGATATTGACATGCCGTTCAAATATATTAGTATTCTATCCATAAATATAAAAAATAGTACAACATATCGAAATGGTTGACATGTCATTTTACTTTTAATTGGGAGCAAATAATATTTGATAACTCGCTCATTCTGAATGAATATTGCATCAAACTCGTCGCTATCAATAGCGATATTGTCACAACATTCAATGCATTTCTCTCAGTGTAGCTTAGATTTTACAGACTTAACCTCCAATTTGGTATAAAAACGATAAAGCATTGTTGAAAAACACCATTCACCGGAAATATTTTTGAAGGAAATTGAATTCCCTACAAAAGCTGCCTAGACTGAAATTTTCTCAGACTAGCCGTTTTCTAGTATTCTAGCCTCAAACATTGGCATGTTCCCGATTTTGGTTTGAAAATTTGCGAAATATGAAAAAATCAACATCGAATAAAGCTAAATACATATTCTTAAGGGATATTGGCTGCTGATTCCGAAATCGGTATCAGAATTCGACAACGGGCCCGAAGTTCGGCCCTAGCCTTGCAAAAAAGTCCAATATTATTTTGTGATGGTTTTGTTAAGTTAGAGAAGAACTGCGATCTGTTAGGCTAATTCTGAGCACGGATTTGGACTTAGCTCGCCAAAATACACGAAAGTTAATGTATTGAAGTCACAGATCCGTCAACTTTTTTTTTTTTGTGGCTGCGCCATTTGAAGACTGTAAAACTACGCCTTCGCAGAGAAAGCACATATTAAGCAAAAATATGTGTGAACGTATATGAGAAATGTATATTTTTTGTTATAATGTTGATCGTATAGTGATAATTAATCATTTAGAATATCAATAAACAAAATTTTGTCAAAAAATTGGATCAAAAACACAAAACAAAGACGGAAATATGTCTTTTTTCAATTTAATACTAAATAAGTTTTGAAAAAATAACTTTACAAAAAAAGATGTTTAACCTTTTTTGTAGCCCACTCAATTTCCTTTAGGAATCTGTACCTATTTTATTTGTACATGGATATTTGCATTTTTGAAAATTTTTGAAAGAAAAAATGGGAAATCGAAAAAAATGCAAATTTTTGAGGCTAGAATGCTAGGAAACTGCTAGTCTTAGAAAATGTTGATCAGTGCAACTTTTGTATTCGATTTCCTTCAAAAATATGTTCAGCTAAATGGTATATTATAACAATGGTTTATCGTTTTTTTACCAAATATGAAGTAAAGTCTGTAAAATCTAAACTAGCGATGATAGACCTCTAGACTTTAACTTAAAAATCTGAAAAAATTACAGTACCTAATTTTTTTTGACCTTAAAAAGAAAATCAATATAATTTTTGAAAAAACGAAATTTTTTATTTTGGCGGCCGCCGTGGTGTAGCGGTTAAGTGTTCGGCCTTCTACACCAAGTCGTGGCGGTTCGATGCCCGGCAAAAGTAACATCAAAAATTATTTAGAAAAAGAATTTTTCTACACGGGGTCGCCCCTCGGCAGTAGTTTGGCAAACTCTCCGGATGTATTTCTGCCATGAGAAGCTTCTCAGCAAAAAATTCATTTGCTTTGTAAGTGCCGTTCGGAGTCGGCAAAAAACTGTAGGTCGCGCCAACTTGTAGGAAAACTCAAAAGCAACACATCACAAGTTGGAAAGAGAAGCTCGGCTAAAAATCTCGTTCGAGGTTATGATAACCTGTTGGTATATCGCCGCCATTAGTTTTTTTTTTTTTTTTTTTTTTTTTTGACCCAGTCTAATGTACATACAAATACATGAAATCATAAATACCAACGTACCTACTACATAGTTAGTTAGAGTACGAGGAGTGTTTGGCATGAAAATTTTTACAGTTCAATAGAACTCTAGACCTTTTGCATATTTAACTTGTAATTTACTAAATTAAGATATTTTAAGAAATTTCAATGAAATGCACTTTGTTTGTTAGAACCAAGGCGAATTCATTACAGGTGTGTTCGAGCGAATTCAGATCTACACGCACGCACACACTCCTTGTGCCTAAAAATGTCAGACAAAGCAACAACATAAGAAATTTGACAGCTACGATTGGATTTTCAAGGAAGAAGAAGAAGTCATATGGTGGGAAAAAGTCACCTGTAAATTTATTCGCCTTGGTTAGAACTATAAAGTCAATATAGGTATTTATATTTAAAATTGTCAAATTTTGGGAATCCAGATTACAACCATATGACGACTCCGGGTTTGTACCCAGAGAAAAAAACTTGAAAAACCTTTGGAAAAACACACCTCAAATTGGGAAAGAGGTCGGTCCAAAATGTCTTCGGAGGTTTATGATGATATACATGGGGCTAAAATCCTCAAACGGACAACCTAAAAATTTCGCTTCGATTTGAATGAAATTTGGTAAAAGTGATCTGCTATGTAAAAAAAAATATCCCTAAAGGTCGCGTATAAATACAGGATTGTTACCGAGATATACGAGTTTGGATTCGCACTTTTTTTGTGTAAGTCTTTTTTATACCCAGCGTACTAATACTAGTACAAAGGTATATTAATTTTGTTCACATAACGGTAGTATTTAACGGCACAAAATAATGGAAATAGATATAGAGTTCCATATATGAAAGTTCTTAGGTTGAAAAGAGAAGTTCATTAAGGCATGTCCGTTCGTCTGTCCGTCTGTGTACACGATAACTTGAGTAAAAATTGAGATATTTGCTTTCTGGCCAAGGTAGGTTGCTATTAAAAATGGGCGAAATCGGATGATAACCACGCCCCCTTTTTCGATATCGAAAATTTCGAAAATCACACAAATTGGCATATATCGGCAGCTGAAATGGCTAAAATGATATAATTGTACAGGTGAATCCCCCGGGTCATTCTTTTATGATTTTTCCAAAAAAATTTTATAGTGGGCGTGGCACCGCCCACTTTTAAGGGGGGCATTTCTGAAAATTCGACTGGGCGTAACTCTTAAACTGATTACGATAGAACGATGGAATTTGACACAAAGCATACTAGTATCGTTGGGAGTATACTTGATGAAACTGGAAAAAATCGCTCTCCCACTTTCGATATCGAAAATTTCGAAAATCACATAAATTGACATATGTACTTCGGTAACGGAAATGGCTAAAATGATATAGTCATTCTATTATGATTTTTTGATAAATTTTTTAAAGTAGGCGTGGCATCACCCACTTTTCAGGGAGGCATATTTGAAAATTCAAGGGTCATAAATTTTAAACTGATTACGGTAGAACGATGAAATCGATACAAAGTATACTAGCATAATAGGGATTATACCTGATTTAATTGGACGAAATCACTTTCCGACCTCGCCCATTTTCGATATGGAACATTTCGAAAATCACATAATTTGACATACATAATTCGGTAAGGTAAATAGCTAAGATAGTAGAAACTTTAGGTAAATCCTCCTAGGGCCTATATCGTTGTTATCCCGTTCTCGAAATTACCGCTGGGTCGGTTCACCCGAACTTAGACTTCCTTACTTGTTTTATATTAGAAGTGCTGTAATTGACGTGCTAATCATTTTTTTTCGAACTTGCACATTTTTAAATTTTTTTTTTTATTTTAATTGTAGGTAATTGTAATCTTAAACAAAAAGAAGCACATAAAATTCACCATAAAATGCAATTAATGTACGAATTTTTTTTTAATTTCTGGTTTAGTATGGTGCCCGATTTCTTTGTTAAACATTTACAGCTAGAATTCACCCATTACATATCATGATGAAAAATAAAATGTTAGTGCAGCAAATAAGCCAACACTCACTGCAGGTATCTATGTATGTAGATCATTCGTAAAAGCTTAAAATGCTATAACTCCAACACACACACATATCTACAATATATTTATATCTATCGAAAATATGTATAGTCATAGATTAATAATTTCATATGCAAATGTAAAAGTAGTTAAATCATTTGTAATAGCATAGTACAAATCGCACGCAAATGTTGACATAAAACAATAAATCAAACTTTATACATTTCCTGCCGAAAATCTATTGAACACGGTGCATACAAATATACACACATACCTGCTATTCTTATAAGTTATAACACTTTTATGCTTTAAGTGAAAAAACAATCGGAAAATGTAAGAATGATCTCATATATTAATATTAGGGTGGTCCTTATTTGTATGGGGACAATATTGTCATCATTGTTGATATCACACACACATTTTGGTCGCAATTGGAAACAATTAAGGTGTTTCGCACGGGGTTCAAAGTTCAGATTATCCTATGGATACTCCAAAAATTAAAACGATTTTCTTTTTATCTAATACCCAAAATCGATATCACTATGGTCGTAAATGTTACATACAAAATGTGGTTCCGGTTGGAAACACCGAAGGCGTGTCACAGTTCGCGGAAATTTCAGACCAAAATATTTCGCTTATGCCCGGTATATCAGTGCAAGTTTAAAATTCAGTGCGAGTTTAAACTTAGTTTAAACGGTAAATTTGTATGGGATAAACTCTAGTCAACTTTGTCTGTTACTTAAACTTGCACTGAAAAACCGGGCCTTAAAGTTCACTAAATATTTTTGTACATATTCCTAAACCAAAACACAAGAATTTGGTTTCAGAACTCGTAAGGTTATAAGTGTTGCATAATGGAAAGACCAAAAGTTAAAAAAATATAAAAGCCTAATAAAATAATATTTGTATGGCAATGTCATTTTAAAAAGATTTATAAAACTGTTTTAATTTTTATAACTATGCTGGTAAATGTATTAGAATAAAACGCTTTGAGATAAAATTAATTTATGGATAATATTTATTGATATATCGGCAAAAAGTTATAACAGCAATACAAAACTGAAAATTATAATTATATAACTATCAGGTGCCCGCGACTTCGTCTGCGAAACTAACATAAACGAACCTCAATATCTGCTAGTTTCTTGTATTGCCGGTTCTACAAGAACGGTACCAGTACCTGTGCTGTACCCATCGTGCCGAAACGACCCGGGCCGTTTTCTTATATCGACCCGGCCAAGAGCAGGGGTGACCCTGTCTGACATTTAGGCAGGGCTACACCTCGCTACAACAACAACAACAACCTCAACGTCTCGACTCCAACAGAGTGGTTCATTATACATCAAACGTATAAAATCAGACCATAAATACGGATTTTTTAAATATAGCGACTCCCATTCCATCTAAATATAAAAAATTATTGAAAGGACGTATCCAAGGAATAAACTGTCAAAATTTGTCGCGGCATGTAGTATAATGGTCGAGTGACAGACGTTTCTTGCATTAGCATGGCCTTTTCTGAATTTTACTCAAGCATCTCTTGGGTTTATTGGGAACACTATCACCCCTGTGGTGAGTGTTGACAAGAATAGAAAGTCGACTTCCTAGCGATGAGCGACCATCGAACCATTTCAAATGATGAACCCAACCCTTTATGAACGTCTTTTACAGCGTTGCTGGCGCTATTATCTTTTTTCAATTCAAATGATTTTGAAAATTAAAAAAATATTTTCATTTGGTTAAAATTGTCAATTCATATTTGGAAACAAATTGTCAAACAACCTTGTTTACTTTTTTGTTCACACTACCTCGCTCACTGTTACACCGTGATTTTATTAAAGTACTAGCTGACCCGGCAGACGTTGTCCTGCCACACATTTATTTCCCCGCATGTGTCTGTAACCTGATCTATATCTATCTCAATCCCTATCTCTATCTCTATCCCTACCCTATCCCTAACCCTACCATCAGGTTCTGGAGACCAATATGAAAAAACTGATGGGTGCTGTAATTTATGTCTAGCAAGTTCTTATATAAAAGCAAGCAAGGAAAGCTGTCTTCCGCTCTCCCGAAGGCTATATACTTTTCATTAATAAGCGTCATGATTTTCACTGTTCGATCCCTGTGTTAATTTGACTTTAGCTCAAACCGAAATTATCGGAACTATCGATTAAACATCGTCCTTCCACATTCTAAAAGAGCAACACTATTTTTTCCATCTCAATGATTTCCGACATCGCTATTGCACATATAAAAATAGCAGTACTTACAAAATTTCACGTTCCTACCTGTTTAATTACAGGAGTTATAGCCCAAAATCTGTTTATCGAAACAATCGATTGTATGGGAGCTATATATATTGTGACGAATTCGATGATTCCTTGATTATTTTCCCTGAGTTCGATCACTGTACGTTAAATAAAACACTCCGATTCTGCTTAATAAATAGTACGCTTTATTTACTACTAAAAACCGTAGTACAATATCGCGGGTTAACTCACTGTTCAGTACTTCACTGTACAACACTTCAAAATAAACTGATTGATTTGCGTTGTCTTTGCGCGGTTTATATACCCTAGCAGACAGCAGCTTCACAACCTAGAAATGTCTACACCTTTCTGGTTTATTCGTGCAACAGTGTTCTCGAAGCGTTTATCTATCGTCATCTCCTCTTTGTGCCACATTCGTAAACACGCGAGCTGCCTCTCCCTCTCTCGCTCTCACGTCATGTATGTAAACAGCTGTAGTTGTGGTAGTGACGCTAGTGGTGGAAGATGAGCGATTCTTGATAACATTCGCCACACTGCCCTCCACCTAAGTCTGATCGTCCCGATCAGACACATTTCCCGATCCGAACGTTGCTAGTCTCTCCAGGGGAACCACTTTCATTTTGTTCCGTAGCATTCCAACAGCCTGTATGCGGTAAACAACGTCGTTGATCCGTTTCACAACTCTGTATGGTCCTTCCCAGTTGCACTGAACTTTGGGAGACACACTTTTCCTCCGTTGTGGCCTGTTAAGGAATACTAAATCTCCTTCCAGAAACCCTTCTGTTTCCATTGCTTTGTCGTACCTGGCTTTCATGTTTTTGCTTATAGTTCCGGGGAATGGACCAGCTTCATCCAAGGCAATCCTCTCAACCGGTGCATCTGAGTTGCACTGCCTCCTTCGACCATGACTCGTGGACCTCAGCACCTTTGCTCTGATGCACTCATCGCATTTGGCAATCCACTCCTTTACCGACTGACCGTAACCAACCCAATAAAATGTCTGCTTAATCCTCTCCAAGGTCTTCTTGACTCCTAGATGACCTCCACTTGGATCGTTATGCAGTTCCCTGAGAACATCAGACACCCGCTTCCTTGGAACAACTATAAGCTTCCGAGCGCATTGACCATCCTCACTCTCCCATATTCGATGCAAACAACCGGATACCATTCGTAAACTGCTCCATTGTGCCCAATATGACTTGGCAACTGGACTCGCCGCTGACATTTCTTTTCTTGCTGGTCGTTTGTTTCGCTCGAGCGCTCGGATCACACATGCCAGATCTGAATCTTCCTGTTGACTTCTCCAAATATTCTCAAGTAGGCATTTGTCTATCGAAGCCATTGGTCGAGGAGGTACCTTTGCATTTCGAGTGTCCTTATGCTTCATCTCTAATGAAACTCCTTTGGTGTAATACCCAATGTTGTGTCCAAAGATCAGAGGTACTTCTTGGCCATTGTATCTCATAATTCTATTTCTCAGGTTCATGTGAATGTCTCTCACAGCCAAGAAGTCGACGCCAATGATGACTTCGTCCACAATATCTGCCACTAAGAAGTTGTGGTATGTAGTCGCATTCCCAATCGCAACTTTGCACCGCACTTCTCCATGAACCAGCTTACTTTCACCAGTTACTGTCCGCAACTTTGCATCCTGCAATGGTCGTACTCTCTTTTGGACCAAGTCACTTCTAATGATGGAATGAGATGCGCCAGTATCCACAGTGAATAACCGCTCTTTTCCGTCCAAGAAACCTCTAACAGTAACAGTACTTGCTTTCCCTCCGACCTGCGACACAGAAACTATAGGGCATTCATCTTGGTCATCTCCTCCAGCGTTACCCTTACGTCCACAAGCATTGCCGAAGTCTCTGGAGCCGATGTTGCAATGACGCACCATATGGCCAGATTTTCCGCACTTGAAACATTTAATGACACCATCGCTTCTCTTTTGTGCTCCATTCAAGGCTTCCAGAACTTTGTTGATTTTTTCGACCAAGTCTGATGTCTCCTTTTCCACATGGCGAACCTTGTTATCTGGTTTACATAAAATCGAGGCTGTCTCTTGTAATACAGCGTGTGATACCGTCTCTGCGAATGTCCTTTTGGGGTTTACATATGCGGCTCGCTTCGTGTCTACATCCATTATTCCATTTATGAATCTTTGGATCTTTATCCTCTCGATGTATTCCACGGGTACATCTGCGTTCGCCAAATGAGCTAACCTCTCAATGTCCCATGCAAAATCCTGCAATGTCTCATTAGCCTTCTGGAAGCGATTCTGTAGCTCCATTTGAAATATCTGCCTCCTATGCTCGCTACCGTAACGTCTTTCAAGGGCTCCCATCAACGCTTCATAGTGGTTTCTTTCAGCGTCCGGAATAGTCTGTAAGATTTCGGCTGCAGATCCTTTCAATGACACAAATAAAGCAGCGACTTTGTCCTCAGCGCCCCAGTTGTTCACAGCTGCTGTCTTCTCAAATTGTAGCTTAAAGACCTGGAAAGGAACAGAACCGTCAAATGATGGGGTTTTTACCTTGGGTGCGCTTGTTGAAACCACTGTGCGATTCAGCTGCAACTCCTTGATGCGATTTCTTAACGCATCCACCTCGGCCTCGACTTTCTCCTCAAGTTGCATTATTTTCTTGTCCTGTATTTTTAGCTGTGATGACATACGCTCTTCCTGCTCCTCCAGCTGCAATGCTATTTTTGAAGATAACCGGGCCTCCTGATCCTCAAGTTGAGCTGAGATCTGAGAAGTCATGCGTGACTCTTGTTGTTCCAACTGAGATGCCATGCTTGATGTTATGTTGTTTGACATCTGAGCCAAGGCAGCCAATAAAGAGTTTGTGTCCACATTTTCCACTGAATCCGGAGAATCCTTTTGCTCTTCTATTTTCGTCGCCTCATCCGCAAGCTGAAAAACGTGGTCGTCGACGTTGATTCCCTCTGCTTCCATAGCCTCTCGCAACCGTGATTGTAGCTCTGCTTTATTGCCCGTTGTTGCCAATCCACGTCGTTCTAACTCGTTTTTGAGTTGCTGGATCTTCAACTCATTCAACTTTGCCATGTCCTTGTTATCCTTTTCAATGTCCTTGTTATCCTTTTCAATGTCCTTGTGATCCTTTTCAATGTCCTTGTATTTATTTAACAATACCGCTTCTGACACCAATTGTGACGAATTCGATGATTCCTTGATTATTTTCCCTGAGTTCGATCACTGTACGTTAAATAAAACACTCCGATTCTGCTTAATAAATAGTACGCTTTATTTACTACTAAAAACCGTAGTACAATATCGCGGGTTAACTCACTGTTCAGTACTTCACTGTACAACACTTGAAAATAAACTGATTGATTTGCGTTGTCTTTGCGCGGTTTATATACCCTAGCAAACAGCAGCATCACAACCTAGAAATGTCTACACCTTTCTGGTTTATTCGTGCAACAGTGTTCTCGAAGCGTTTATCTATCGTCATCTCCTCTTTGTGCCACAATCGTAAACACGCGAGCTGCCTCTCCCTCTCTCGCTCTCACGTCATGTATGTAAACAGCTGTAGTTGTGGTAGTGACGCTAGTGGTGGAAGATGAGCGATTCTTGATAACATTCGCCACAATATGTAATATCGGTCCGATCTTGCTGGTTCCGCCAAATGATTTCTATATTAGAAAATGATGGCCGCATACCAAATTTTAGCCAAATATCTCAAAAACTGAGGGACTAGTTTGCCTCAAACAAACAGACGGACAGACAGACATGACTAAATCAAGTCATCTCGTCATCCTGTTCATTTCGGTATGCTTATTAATGGGTCCATCTCTTCTTCTTCTCATACTTACAAACATCGGACCAAAGCTATAATACCATTACCTATATGTTTTCAAAATAAGCCCCAAAATTGTATCACTTATCCATATAACGTTTTCTTTTCTCCACGAAAATGTTGAGATTTCGTAGAGCAACATATTTATAATTTTAACTTCGCTCTGTGAAATTGCTGCACACTTAAAATATTCAGTGTCACCCTGCTTGTCTTCAGATGAAGAAAACACTGCCACTGAAATGTCAAAATTGTGTACGTCTATCGGTGCTGCTTTATCGTGGATGATATACATATGTTAGAAAGTTACAGATAGTATACTGGTTTTGGTTGTTATTGCCATTTGTTACGGCAAATAATTGCACCGTCTACGACAGCGAGGGTCAGAAATGTTGCCCTTTTGCAATTTTATAGGGGAGGGTAGTTGAGAAAAGATAAGGATGTCCCCCATGAAAGTAATGCCCATTTTTCAACAGAGCGGGCTTGCGGCGAGGGCGACATTTCGGGCAGAAAAGAAAACGCTAATAGTCATTAATTATTACTAATATCGCTTGTGATCGAAAATTCGACCAATAAAATCTGGAGGGGTCATGGGGTTGTTAGCCCATCCTTAAAGCACTCCCATCCTTAAATTTCGGGGACGCCGCGGAATTGAAAGCAAAACTTGTCTAGCATAAAAGCGGACAAATAATATAAACTAGAGTTCTCCCAGTGGTTGAAATTGAACCACAAAAGCTTATTTTATTTTCCTACCTTTTTGCTGTTTCTTAAATTTGCCATTCTTTTCATATATTTTATATTTTTGGTTTCCATACATTCCTGTTCATTTGGCCTTTTCCTCTCTCTTTATACCATTCAGTAATATAGTTTCAATGTTGATAATTATTTATTCTTCTTAGGTAGCCTTCATACGTATTTCTTTCCCTTCCTTTCCTTTTATTTTATTTCCTTGCCTTTCCTCTCCTTTCATCTCATTTTATTTCTTTTGCTTTTCTTTCCTTCCCTCCCCTTTTCTTTATTTTCCTTTTCTTATCTCTCTTTTATTTTCCTTTTCTTTACTTTCCCTTCTTTCATTTCATTTTATTTCCCTTGTTTCTTTCTCTCTTTTCTGTTATTTTCTTTTATTTTCTTTTATTTTCCTTTCTTTTCGTTTCTTTCATTATTTTACCTGACCTTTCTTTCCATTTCCATCACATTCCTTTTTTCCTTTTATTTTCTTTTTCTTTAATTTCCTTTCGTTTCCTTTGCTTTAGTTTCGTTTCCCTTAGTTTCCTCTCATTTTATTTATTTTTTAATTTCATTTCTTTTCTTTTATTTTTTTTCTTACCTTTATTTTCTTTCACTTTTTTCCTTACCTTTCCTTCCGTTATCTTTCCTTTTCCTACCTTTCCTTTCCTACCGTTTCCTTGCTTTTTTTCCTTTCCGTAACTCTAGTTAACTTAGTTTTCTTTCTTTTCCCTTCATTTACTTTACTAATTTTTTTTAGTTTTTCATTACCTTTCTTTCCTTTATTTTTCAGTCTTTTTATTTTCATTTATTTTCCGTACTTTCCTCCTCGCTACCTTTTCTTTCCTTTCGTTTTCTCTTCTTTCCTTTCTTTGTCTTTCTCTATTTGCCTCTCTTTTCCACTCCTTTACCTACATTACATTTCCTTTCTTCCCCTCCTTTTTTCTTTTCCAATCCTATCCTTTCCTACCTTTATTTGGCTTTGATTTTTCTCTCTTATTTTCCGTTCCTTATATTATCTTACCCTTATTTTCCTTTTATCCATTCCTTTCCCTTCCCATTCCTTCCTTTATTTTATACTTTTATTTATTTAATTTTTTTTTTTTTAATTTTATGTTCTTTCCTTTCCTTTCATTTCGAACAAATTTCTTTTTTTTACTTTCAATCACTTTTCTATTTCTTATTTTACCTTTTTTAGTTTTATCAATTTTCCTTTTTATTTTATTTCACCAAGTCTGGTCTCGAAGGGCTTTGTGCTTTTTTTTTTTCAAAACATCATGTCTGAGCAAGCATTTCCTTCTCTGAATACCCACGCACAGATTTTGTTTTTGTAAACACTGTTTGTAGCTACGCTCAATAAAGTTGACGGGCTGGCTCATGTTTATTATTGCTGCCAACAAAACAACTTACACTCGGACTCTCCCCAACTGCAATGAATGCAAGTACAACAATGCAAGTGTACCTACATACACACATAACAGCGGCTCTATAAAGTGAATGCCTGGTTAGTACTTGTAGTGGTGTGACTTTCAAATCATATTATAATTAATTTTATTTAATTTTTGGTTTATTGTTGCACACCCTGCTCGGCGAGACCTATCGATACATATCAAATTTTATATACCTTAGAATTGTGTTTATTTCAATAAAGGGAGAAAACTTGTAAGCATTGCGCATTTATATATAATAGATATACACATTCATACCATTGCACACACACACAGCAAATTGCGTTACAGCTCTCGTTTTTATTCAATGTTTACACAACCAGGCTCGAACTGTCTTAACGCAATACAAATTGTATGGATTTGTATAGAATTTGTATAATTTCCATAATGCTTGAAACGTGAGAGCTTTGGAAAGGTAGTCAGGAGGCAGTCGTTTCGTTTGTATATTTGCACATATCTACTACATACCCAACAAACCATGAAGCTAGATTTCGATTCGAGGTACATTCGAGAACTAGCCCCATTCTCCAATCTCTAACGTTAGAGGACGACTCGAGAAACACTCGAGAATCACAGCGTTCTCTAACAAAATGGGACATAATCAAATCGAGAAAACTATAGTTTTCGAGTTAAATTCTAATGGCATTCTCTAATGGGATTCCAATGTGAATTTTCAAATGCTCGCCTTTTGGCTAGTTCTCTAACCTATCTCGAATCGAGTTCTAGTGTAGTTCTCTACGGTTGCCTTCGAATAGAGAATAGTTAGAGAATTACCCTAGTTATCTAACGTAAACACGAGCATTGCTCTAACGTTAGAGAGTGTGTTTGTTGGGTATATACATATGTAAGTACATCTTGTTCTCACCCAGTTTTGGAAAGTGGGTCGATTTGCAAAATTTCTTTAACCAAAAAAGTAGTTGTTGGAAATGGATATAAACATGTGTATAAGGGTGCTTCATGGAAAACTAAATACCACCGAGGTGAGCCGTTGAGCACACTATATGATTCCAGGCAGCCCGGAAGAATAGCTCGGAAAAGTAGGGCCCTGCCCACATGGTCAATTTGAGTAGGGACGCAACCCCTAACTGAACGCTATCGTAAGGCAAGGAAGCAGGGGAGGGGAGGGAGAACGTGAGCACCATAAAACCTTTATCATATATTCTGATGTACGTTTCACCATTTTGAAAATTTCTTCATTCTCTTTCGAAAGAGCCAGACATTTTGTTTTAGAAGATTCTAATGCTTATTTTTAGGTCATTCTTATGAAGGAATATTGCATATATATCTATATACATATGTATCCATACCACTATTCTACAAACCCAATAAACACAAATCAAAATTATCGAATCTATCGCTTATATGGGGGTGGTGTTTTATATTGGTCCAATCTCAAAGATTTTTTACATCGAAATTCCACATTTTAAAAGAAAAATACTTAAAAAATACCCAGCGGTAGTTTTCATATGATTTTTGATATTTTCCATTTCGGAAGAGGGGTGGTTGTAAAGCGATTTCGTCAAATTACATCAGGTATTATGCAAGTATACATTGTGCAAAATTTGATCGTTCTACCGTAATCAGTTTAAAAGTTATGACCCGTGAAATTTTCAAATATGCCTCCCTGAAAAATGGGCGGAGCCACGTCCACTTTTAAAAGTTTATCAAAAGCTTAATAGAACGACTGGGGAGTTCCGTTTCCGAATTATGTCGATTATGTGATTTTCGAAATTCTATCTCGATTATTTTGTGCCGTTACGTTGGACAAAATTATAATACCCTTGTACTAGTATTAGAACTAGTGGCGGTGATATACCAACAGGTCATCATAACCTCTAACGAGATTTCTAGCCGAGCTTCTCTTTCCAACTTGTGGTGTGTTGCCTTTGAGTTTTTCCTACAAGTTGGCGGGACCTACAGTTTTTTGCCGACTCCGAACGGCACTTGCAAAGCAAATGAATTTTTTGCTGAGAAGCTTCTCATGGCAGAAATACACCCGGAGAGTTTGCCAAACTACTGCCGAGGGGCGACCCCGTTTAGAAAAATTCTTTTTCTAAATAATTTTGGATGTTACTTATGCCGGGCATCGAACCGACACGACTTGGTGTAGAAGGCCGAACACTCAACCGCTACACCACGGCGGCCGCCTAGTTCTAGTATTAGAACGCTGGATATAAAAATACTTATAAGGAGCTTTATACGACCCTTTCTTGTATTTTTAGATTTTTTCCAAAATGCACGCCAATCAAGAATAACCCTAGAGTTGACAACTATTAGTATTTAACTATCTACATTTTTCTTACTGGGTAACCTTACATTCATATTTAGAAAAGCTAACCGTGTGCCAAGAAAGTGGCAGTTAGCTCCAAATGCAAATCTTAAAATTTATGGCTATGAATAGCAGTTGCTAGAGTTAAGCTGAAACTATTGATTAAAAATATTGGAAAATTTATTTGCAATACCCAAAAAAAAAAAACGAAATATGTAAATAACTTTTGGCAAAATATGCGCAAATTCGAATGGTCTTTTGCTTACCCAAATACGTGTATGAACTAGCTATGTATGTATGTACATGTGAGCCGTTTACAGCACAAATGTCATACATAAGTCCAGTTTTCGTTTTTTTTACTTAGGCATGTTGCTATGTAGAGGAAAATGTGTTCTATATAGCACGTTAAGGGGGTAACTCCTAGCTCCCATAGGTACTTGTGTTCTAAGGGGCTCATATATAAGTTGTCCTGGTAGTAATGGAACTACTTTTGGAATCAATTAAATTTTTATTCTTCTCGAAAACCTGTTTTAATTCCTTACATGTACGCAGAAAAAATTTCTGGGGGTTTATAAAAATATTATAAAATCAATTGAGCCGTTTAAAGCACAATTGGCATAAGTTCAATTTTCGTTTTCTTGGGGATATATGTTCTATATAGGGGAAAATATGTTCTATATAGCACTTTAAGGGGGTAACTCCTAGCTCCCTTTGTAGCCGAATAAATAGCAGAACTAACTTGTGAAATCAAGGGTAAACCTTATTTGTTGTCAACACCAAACCATGAATATATCAGTTCGAGAAAACGTGTGTTTTAGGGGCTGCATTATTTGTTTTTCTGAGCTTAATCGATAAGCAGTAAATAAGTAGAAAGAAATCTTCACGAAACGCTATTGTTGGTATTTATATGCAGGTTATGGTTATTTTATCTAGTTTAAAAAGTGCATACCGTCGCTCGCTTGCCAGAGGTATGAATGCGAAAATTTTCCAGATTTGAGTTAATTCTATCGTTTCTCTACGAATCACGAAAAACCTGGGTTTCCAAGGTACAAAAACCCCCGGAAATTTGAAATGCCATTTTCATGAATGTGTAGTTCAATCTGTGAAAATTGTGCCAGAACAACGAATGTGCTACACATTCATGTTTCTGGAAAACCAGAAACAATAGCACAATATCCAAAATACAACGAATTTATTTTGGAATTTTAGTATGATATCAATACGGGAGCTGCAGTCATGTAGCGGATGACGTTCGGAGTTGAAAAAATTTTTAGAAATAAATTCAAAGGCGCAAACCACAAATTGGAAGAGAAGCTCGACCCAAAACTCTCTTTCGGTGGTGTTGGTATATCGCGGCCATAAGTTTTTTTAAGGCTTAAAAGTTGTATTTAAAAACAAGGTATAATATATACATATATTAGGGTGATTCAAATTTAAAAAAATTTGTTTTTTTTCGGTCTTACCCCCTGAAACTTTAGGTATTGATGAGAAAATATGCCTTGCAAAAAATTAACGCTCTAACTTAACCCTTAGGGGTGGCTATTTTTTTCGCCCTTTCCCATACATTTTGTATGGGGAAAAATGGCATTTTTTTTCAAAGTGAATTTTCTTTTAATTTTTGAAACTTTTTTCAAAACATTTTTAATTATCTACTCTTAAAGTTGAAGCTTTGAAGCTTCCAAAATGGTAAGCCATGAGTGATTATCTTAACTATTAAAATAATTACATAAATAAAAATAAATAATTACAGCCCAAAATGTATGGGAAAGGGCGAAAATTTTTTGCAAGGCTTATTTTCTCATCAATACCTAACTTTTTAGGGGGTAAGACCAAGACGACATTTTTTTGAATCACCCTAATATATATACAATTTTTTAAATACGATACAAAATCCGTACAGAATACTATCATTCAAACTGCCTAGTTCGTCATTAAAACGAACGCATTAACTTCTACTGAAAAACTCGACTTCACTTAGAATAGGAAAAGTTAACTTTGCGCAGGGATATTTGTCAAAAACATTTGGAATAAATATAAAACTTTGTCATTTTAATTTCACTGTACAACGGCCAAAAAATCCATGAGAGTTTCTCATCGGTTTCTAACGCTGTTGTACAAAATATATAAAGGGAATATTAAAAAAAAAAATGTTAATGGAAATTTTCGAGCGATCATATTTTTGAATTTCTTCAAATCACCACTTGCCATCACCTGACCTACATAGTTATCAATCAATAAAATACAAACAAAAATGTCGGTCCATTGTCTACGCTTCAACATTCATATCACTGTCTGAGTGTATTTTAAGCTTTGCATTCGTACTTCCAACAATGCAGTGACATTGCTTTTAATTGATGTGTCTGCCATTGCGATATCCTGAACGAATGGCTGTCCAGAAAAAAATAAAAAATATAGTCCTTATCATAATTATAGGACACCTCATGCTGACATGTTCTAAGCCCTTATGTAGTTTTATTGCTAATAGAATTCTTAATTGAAAACAGTAAAAGTCTCCGCTATAAGCGTTTACCTTCATTTTTTAAAGTTAAAAAAATTGTTTGGTAAAAGTTTAAAATTTTTTAAAATCTTTTGAATCAAAAAGCCGAAAATGCCATTTTATAGCCCGTAATAAGTGAAAGTTTTAAGTATCTCAAAAATATCCTTTAATTGTTGAAGTTTTTTTTGTTTTTTTGAGGGCATCACACATTTTTTTTCATAGAACGAAAAATGTTGATTTTGGGATATGTACATTAGAGCGTATCGCCGAAAAAAGTTTAAAATGTTCCCCCTGGTTAGAACTTGTTGGTGATTTCAAAAATGGAAAAAAAAATTCGGCCCCCTGTAAAAACAGCGAAATTCATTTGTTGCTTATAACTTTTTTATTTGGTATTTGATTTCAACGAGCAATATATTCTTGTAAAAGTTTTAAACCGTGTCATATTTCGTCCATATAAGCCATTAACCTGCGACACCAACCTTAGCTTTTATTCGAATTTATTTAAAGGCAACACCCTGTATTAAAAAAAAATTTGAATAAAGTAAATATAGCCTTAGATTTTCTATGCCATTCTCAAACTACTGAGCGATTTGTTCACGTTGTAAGTGATTCTTGTAGAGAAATTGCCGACGAGGAACCCCTAGGTTATATGTATATTCGTTAAACTAAGTAGCCGAGAACGTTACAGCAAATCAGAATCAAGGAAAGATTTAGCATAAATCATTATATGCAGGTAAATATTATTTTTTTTTCTTAGTTTTCAGAAAACAATTTTTTTTTCAAATACAGGGTGTTGGTTTTATTAAAAAAAAATACAATAAAAGCTGAACTTGGCATGATGGGCTATGGATGAAATATTGCCCTGAACAATACCTTTCTAAAACTGTATCACTTTTGAAAAGCGAACGTAAAATGTAGAAATTATAGAAAAAAAAAAACAAATTTCGCTGTTTTTACAGGGTGACAAGAAAATTAAAAATTTTTTTTTTGAAAACCTCATAAGGTAAATGTTCAAACTGGAGGGAAACATTTTCAACTCTTTTTTCCGTTTTAGACCGTGATACGCTCATACGTACATGTACATATATGGAGTGTTCAGCATAGTCGAAAAAATTCTAACAATTAAAGGAGATTTTTGAGACACTTTAAACTTACACTTTGTTAGACTAGAATTGAAGGGTTATAAAATGGCATTTTCGGTTTTTTGATTCAAAATATTTGAAGGAATTCAAAATAAAAAAATTCAAAATGAAAAATTTTGAACTTTTACAAAACCGTTTTTTAACTTTAAAAAATCAGGGTAAATGCTTAGAGCGGAGACTTTTACTGTTTTAAATTTAGAATTCTATAAGCAAAATTGAAAATTAAAATAAAATGACATAAGGGCTTAGAACATGTCAGAACGAGGTGCCCTATAATTATGATAAGGAGTGTACCTTCAACATTATATAACAAACACTGACCGTAGGTACGCATTGAATCATATTCTTGTGGAAATGAAAGCAATGAAATGGAGCGCAACAGTACGGTAACATAGCAAAAGACAACAAACAAGAAACAGGTTGAATGATTGACAAAAACCGGATATATACCATAATACAAGTTACAAGTAGAGCGTGCCATCAAGGCAAGGAAGGATATTACCAAAAAGCATACTGAAAATACGGTAGTAGGCGGCGACACACACACTACCGTCGAGGCATTGAAGCATTGTGTGGAAGGCCATCAGTCAGTCATTCAATCAGTTGTTTGGGCATGCGGCGACGTTTCTTTGAAAAATAGTAAATTCCAACAGAGAAATAATCACGCCCAAAATATTCGCTTGCTCACGACAGTCACACTAAGCACTTCTCAACTTCCTTACCCTGAGGGTAGGTAAATATTTATCACACATACACCTATAGCTATTTATATTTAATGGTATTTTATGCAAACATTTACAAATGAACTGGTTTTTTATTTGTAAATTTCCTCGCTTTTGGTCTGCATTTTCACTCTTCTTTGCTGTTGGGTCTTTCATTTTTTTAGCGGTTTCCTTTTTTTGCTTTGGCAATGCTGGCTATATGCTTGTTATTATTTTTTCTGCACAAACCGTTATTTTTTTTATTTATGTGTCAGTTCTTTTGTTGTTAAATTAATTGATTTGAAATTGTGACCTCTTTAATCGCTGATGGACTACAATTCACAATTAAATGATAGCTGGTCGATTTGTTTGCTTTGTTATTGGTTGGTTGCGAAAAAAATGGTTTTGAATATTTTCATGGAAAGTTCAGTAAAAAAATTCAAATGACGGAATGGCGAAACCGTGAAATTATTTTTTGCATTTTCATTAGAAGCAAAGTTACTTTTTTTAAGTAACATTTTAGTATTACCACATATATTTCACTGATAAAAACTAATGAATTTGCATCTACAAATCAAGTCCTAACCGCAATTTCGGTGTAACGAAAAAAGAATAGTTTTTTAATGTTTTCACATTCATTGTAGGGAGATTCCATCGTGACTCCTGGGACATTTGACTCGAGAGCTAATTCAACTTTGTCTTAAAAATCTTACATTGGGATTTCAATTGCTATGAAATATATTTATCGAAATGGGTAAATATCTAATACAGTAAATGCATTAAAAGAATTGGCGAAATAACAACAAATAGCTTTATAACTACTCAGTAAGTGAGTGTGACTCCGGGGAAACCGAAAAATCCCTTTGTTGCACCTTTGTGAGCACGAAAAAGAATTTTAGCTTTACAGTTCAACTTTGAACTACATTTTGTATATGATCGAAAGTACTGTAGTATGTACTGTAGTAGTACCATATTCTTTAAAAATAAAATAAGTATTAGCTTTTAGAAACTTTTTACAAAGGTTAAAGAGTGTGACTCCTGGGACATTTTCCTGTTTTTTCGTGATACAATTTTTAAGTTTTTTCAGTATTATCGATGCAGTTCCCTAAAAATTTAGCTATGCAACTAGTTACCCCTAACCCATGATAATAAAAAGACCTTTATTGTAAAGTTCTGTCAGAGCAGTGGGAGTTTATGGCATTTAAAAATTTGGTACTTTTCCTCTTTTGGGTGGAATGTCCCTGTAGTTTTTGCTCGGTTGTATTAGAGGAAGTGCAGTAATTGACAAACTATTTTGCAGCTATCATATATTCATGCCCACTAGTAAGATAACTGTTTTTGTTTTTAAAGTAATTAACTAAGTTGTAAGTGATGTAGATACGAATTTTATTACTTTCGAAGTAGTCACGGAATAAAGGTGAAGTCTTCATTTGTACCGAATCTCTTACAGTCCAACCATTCAGTTGTGGAAACAGAAAATGATTTGGTGACTGGTCTGCAGTCGCTCATTGGTATGATGGAACATAGCTTTTTTCCTTCTCAAAAGCTTTGGTCATAATCTTGTTGCCCTTACATAGCCACACTGACTTTCAGTGGTGTAAGTTCACCCGGAAAACCCCACGGTCTTTATTGATTTCTACATTCAGAGAAAAAATCACAGTTATATCAACAGTCCTCTAGATACTGTTAATAACAAAGTAATGTAGATTTACAGTGAATCCAACAGATTTAACAATCATTTAACAGCGAAGACACTCTCACAACAGATTTCTGCAGTTAATCCAACAGATTTAACAGTAATTCAACAGCGAAGATACTCCCATTACTGTCATAGAACAAAGCTGCAATTCGACGCCATCAAACATAAGTACGCGATGGCCTGATGGTTAGCATTTCCGTTCAGCAGTCAAAGCAGAGTAGGCTCGGTTCTCGGTGGAGGCAACAAAGCAACGTGGGAAAGTGTCATTTAGAACAAAGCTGTAATTAGACGCTTGGAAGCATACGTAAGCGATGGCATAATGGTTATACAGTAGACACCTGGGTTGAGTGTTCAAGAGCCCTGAGTTCCGATTCTCTCAAATTCACAATATAAGAACTCTGAGAAAAAATTTTTGTTTTTGTTTTGAAAAAAAATTATATTGACTTCACCGAGAATCGAACTCGAAATACGTAAAACAACAAAATTTTCTGTTAAAACAACAGCTAAAACTAAAACGAACGAACAGCATCTGTTGTTTCAACAGATATATCGTTTGGATGGTTTTAATCAGTAATCCAGTTCGTTCGTGTATTTTTTCTCTGGGTGTATAACTTATCAATTTTATACACTGTTTAATATTTGAGCCTAAACTTTTAAACCATAAGTGTCAACCATTAGTGTCTTTCATATTACAAATTGCATCATTTTGTTTACAAATACCACTCATGTTGTAACTAATGTCATTCAAGTGGTTTTTAACGCTTTACACAAAATTCATAAAAACTCTGCAAACTTAGGCCTAGATTTTGAACTTTTGACCTGGGCTCTCTGGAAAAAATCTGACTATGCACTTTTGTAGCTCATTAAATTTTACTCTAACAAAGTGTAAATCTCAAGAGGCTCTGAAAGCGCGTTGATTTAAAAAAAAAAATGTTTTCGTTATATGGATAAAAAAATACACAAAAAAATTTTTTAACAATACGATACAAAGCGGTTTTACAGGATCCTTCAACAAGATCGAAATAGCATCATCGTATTTGGAATTGTTTATGTTTGTAGCATTTTCAACTTGTTTTCGCCAAAAACTCAATGAATAATTTGATTAAAATTATTCGACTGGTCAAAAGAAAATTTAAAAGGTCGAAACAAAAACTGGAAAGAGAATATTCTTCAGCACCAGAGGAAGGCGAGTGTTGCACTTTACACGTGCAAAAGGGCCATTGGCAAAAAGTGGGGTCTCAAAATATGCAGATGGATGTTCAGTGCAATCATCCGACCTATCATGCTATATGGAGTCGTGGTGTGATGGCCTGCGCTGAGCAAGGCCACAAACCTGAAGCTGTATTAGCGGCGCGCTAAGAACAACGCCCAACGTAGCTTTTCAGGCCATTCTAGGCAATTTTCCACTCGATCTGGAAGTGTACCGGGTAGCAACGGCAGCGGCTCTGCGTCTAACGGAAACGTCTGGCTGGGGCACAAGCACAACTGGACACTCCAGTATTCTGGGATCCTACAGTTTTCTCCCTCTGAGCACAGATCAGTGTGCGCTCACAACAGTCGGAGATAGCTGGTTCAAAATAAACATTCCCAGGCTATCTGATCACCTGGATAAGAAAACGCGCTATCGGCGAGAACATCGTTATTTTCAGCGACAGCCAATCGGCCTTCAAAGCTCTTATTCGTTCAACTCTGAACTGACGCTCAGGTGTCGTCGATCTCTTCAACAACAGAACCGTGTGAACCTCACATGGGTCCTGGGACACAGGGACATTGAGGGAAACTGTAAGGCAGACGAACTTGCCAGGCAGGGTACGACCAAGCAGGTTCTTCAGGATAAAGAACGCTTAGGTATACCGTTTGCCACATGCAAGCTAATGCTGAAGAAGAACACATTCCGTCAAGCCTACGAAAAATGACAACAATCCCCAGGGTGCCGGATATTTACGCAAAAAAAAATTATAAATTACTAATTCAATTTAAGATATAAAGAAACAAAGTTATGAAATTTTTCTAGATTAGAATTGGTACAACATTCCACTGACTAAATTGTTAAATAGTTTTTTGGACAACACTACGACAAACTTTCATGTGCGATGTTTCTTTATGCAAAAACTGAATACTCGGTATTCCCTTGTCTTATGTTTCCATCAGCAGACAATTTTTTTTTTATATAGACACCACGATCAAGCTATCATTCATATTATTTCATTGAGATAAAGGCGAATTCATACAGGTGGGGTAAACAAAAGTAGGACGTTAGGAAATGTGTTATTTAAATGTTTAAAAAATTCAGACTGAAAATATCCTCAAATTTATTTTTTTTTTTAAATAAATTTAGGGCCTCATTATGTATGACGAACGATAGCTCAGACGAACGATTCGTCTGCTCACAAAATCGCCTAGCCATCGCATTATCTATCATTTTCATTCGCTCCAAAGATGTTTTTTTTTAATATTTTCGACTTTTCTTTGACATAAAAAACAAAAATGAAAGAAAATGCAATGGGAAGGTGATATTGTGAGTAGACGAATCGTTCGTCTGAGCTATCGTTCGTCATACATAATGAGACCCTTAATTTCATAATCAAATGGAGATTTTTCAAAAGTAGCGGAAGTTAACATAAATACCCGGCTTCACACATTTAATTTTTGTTATCACTTTAGGTATGTTAATACCGTTTTATTTTATAAATTAACTTTTTTTACAATAAGAACTTTCACAGCTAAGGATGTATGTAACTTAAGTATGATGAGTGCAATCAGTCATAAGTGCTTACACATCTGTACCAACAAGCTCACAAGAATTCTTAGTATGCCATGTCGTATACGTAACTTTAAATCAAATCAATTTTAGTTTAAGATACTAAGAAAAAGGTTGCCAAAGACCTAACTAACTTTGTTGGTAATAGTGTTAGGCCCGGTTTTTCAGTACAGGTTTAAGCCACAGACAAAGTTAACTAGAGTTTATTCCATACAAATTGACAGCATAAACTAAGTTTAAACTTTCACTGAAAAACCGGGTCTTAAACTGGCAATTTCTACTCTGTTAATATTCTCTGGCCGGGAAAACAAATGCATTTTTATGAATATCTAATTTTCAGATTTTAGTGATGCAGTCTTATAAATGTATAGCAAAATTTTTATGTATACGCCATGGTGCCTGTGGTTCAGCGCAATACATTCTTGGTTCTGGCTGAACGAAAATTGTTAAAAATATAGAAACTAAATTTTTAAACATTTTCGTTCCGCTAGAAACTTGAATGTGTAACACATTCGTTTTTCTGGAACAATTTTCAGAGATTGAACTACACATTCATGAAAATGGCATTACAAATTTCCGGGGGTTCTTTATATTTTGGAGAACCAGGATTTTCGTGAATCGTAGAGAAACGAGAGATTCGTCACATATTTAGAGAAAACTACTTAGATTTTTTGATAAAGTGTATATTTTGCATAAAACTTTTAAAGCAGTGGTCTTAGCTCTGATTTTGTACGAAAATATAGCTCTTCCTTGGATAAAAAAACTCAGTGCAATTGACCAAATTCTATATAAGGTTTGTTTATTGGGCTGCTCTAGCTTACGCCAGATTGAGATATTTCACAAAATTGTGTTTAACGAACACTTTTCTTGCTCTAGGTTGCTCTATCTTTTGTTTCATGAGTACGCTCAAAACAAAACTAGAGTAATCCAGATCACAAATTTCTGCTCTAGCTTTTTTTATGGAGTAAGTTAGAGCAGAGAAGCAATTGTCAATCAGGAAAAAGTAAATTTTTGAAAACTTCAAAAATATTTGCTTGCAACAAAATCCATGTGTTTGTAAACGTGAATTTGCATTAATTTTGAATATTTAAATAAAAAAACCAAATAAAAAGAAACTATCGAGATTCAAGTGTTTCATGGCATTTCTGCTCTGAGTTGCTCTAAGTTGCTCTATTTCTATTTTGACAGCTGCCCTGCTCTGCTCTGCTCTAACCTGCTCTGAACTTTTTTTTGGTCAGTAAACAAATCTATAATAAAATGAAAACTTGGAATATTTTCTATCGATCCAAAAGTCACTTAAAGTTTTCATGAATGTGACAAGGCGTATACGTAACAATTTTTTGTTAGCTTTTGTGTAAATAAGACAAACAAATAATTTGTGCTGCAATACTATCATTGGAATGCTTCAAGATGAAGATAAAGAAGCAGGAAATGTTGAGTACAAGTTTATGTTTTCATGGAAAAGTGATAGGACGCTTACCAGATGTCATTATAGACTGCTGGCAAGCTCTGACCCACAAACAGTCTATGGAACTGGATCCTGTTGTCAGGGATTTGACAACTGAGTTATATTTTTGATTCGACTTAAATAAAAACATTAGGGCAATTATGGCTGTTTGTTGTTGTATGTTGTTACTAGAATATTTACATTCATATATATAGTTTATTTAGGAGCTTCAAACCAAAACGCAATAAATTACCAAATAATTTTTTTTTAAATGTTGTTGGGACTCGACTTCCCCTTCTGAAATCTATGTAAAAACATATTTTAGCCATAAAAACTGGCGCAATTTGCCATTGTATCGCCCTTAAAAATATGATTCACAACAAAACGCAATAACTTCATACGATTTTTATGTTTACTAAAGTGAAAACTAAACTATATATAGAATTTTTCATTTGTTAATGACACATAAAAAAGCTGAAACAAGTAAACTCTATTTTTGGCCGTAGATTAAGAGGGTATTCTCATTTTTCTACATTAGTTCATTTTTGCAAAATATTGCGAATTTTTTGCATTATCGTTACTTAGTTTAAAGTAAAGTTTCTACACGAATGAAAGCATTTTTGGTAAACTTTTGTGGTCTTTTTTTATCCAATGGCTATTTATAAGAAGTATGATAAATTGCTTTAAAACTGATCATTTTCTCTAGGACTAATCAGAAATTGATATAAAATGCAATAACTTCAGTAGCATTCAAGCCAAAACGGAATAAATGTAATTTTTTCGAAACACCTTTTGATCAAAATAGTATCGAAATAGGTGTTTATATTTCCGCACAAAAAGTTTATAAATACTATTTTTCCGTGGTTGACGTCTGGTATTCTTTACTACTTCATCTCTGAGTCAGTAGGTGGTAGTACCTCACTACTTTCGTGTATCTGGTATACTGCAACCGGCAACCACGGTAGTGTGCTCCACCTACTACACCAAGTCGTCAGGTATCGATACCCGGCAAAAGCAACATCAAAAATTATTTAGAAAAATCATTTTTCTAAGCGGAGTCGCCTCTCAGCAGTAGCTTGGCACACTCTACGAGTTTATTTCTGCCAAGAGAAGCTTCCCAGCAAAACTCATTTGCTTTGCAAGTGCCGTTCGGACTGTAGATCCCAACAACTTGCAGGAAAAAAAAAAACAAAAAGCAGCACAACACAAATTGGAAGAGAAGCTCGACAAAACTCTCGTTAAAGGCTATAATAACCTGTTGGTACATCGCCGCCATTAGTTAGTTAGTTTAGAACCCGATATAAACAACATGAAAAATTCTTTAGAAAAACTTTTTTAAAACTTGGTCGCTCCTCGGAAGTAGTTTAGCAAACTCTACGATTGTATTTCTGCCATGAAATACTTCTCAGCACACTGAGAAAAATGCCTTGAATGTTGTGACAATATCACTATTGATAGCGACGAGTTTGATTCAACATTCATTTAGAATGAGCAATTTATCAAATATTATTTGCTTCCAATAAAAAGTTAAATAACATGGCAACCATTTCGATATGATGTACTGTTTTTTATATTTATGGATAGAATACTAATATATTTGAGCGGCAGGAGTTCTTCCGATTTGCAGGTGCCGTTCGAAGTCGGCAAAAAACTGCAGGTCCCGCCAATTTGTAGAAGAAATTCAAGAGCAGCACACCACAAATTTGAAGAGAAGCTTCGCACACAATCTCTAAAAAGAGTTTCTAATGATAACCTATAGGTATCTCGTTATGGTAACACCAAAAGTCAGATCTACATCGGAAAGGAAAACTCTTCATGTGATGTTACAGTTAAAATACTTTATATCATGAACTTCTTATTTAATTCTCCAAATACCTGCACGATTTACTTAACAATAGCAAAACACATACATATGTACATATTTATATGATAACGCTTAAAAAATGTTTGTATATGTGCGGGAGCATAAATTTTACTAGAATGAGCAGTGAGTAAGAGTATTAACATTGTATTTGTACCTTTTTTCGGCTATAAACTTTTACGATTTTTCTTTCAATATTTTGCTATTCATCCGTAGTGAGTGTTAAGCAAAAGCATAGGTCATTTGTTAAGTGAATTACACAGCGTTGTTAGTGGGTTTACAAAAACCAATTTACACATATACCCGCGCACATATGCACAATGTGACGTACACAAAAACTTTCTTTTTTTTTATTTTTAACCGAATAATGTAAATCGTTTAAAAAACTTGAGCGATGCTTTTATCGACTGATAGGTCAACCGACGAACTATCTGACACACCGACCGCGCGACCGAGTTAAAAATGTAAATCGTCAGCTCAAATTTACCGACCGACCGACATCAACAGCAGATAAGCACACGATACACACACACAAGGACGACAAATGGGAATCCCCGCCACATGTACGCTCGTCAGGGTAGCGCACTAGCTAAGCAAATTGTAAATTTTGGACTACGCCAACAAAATAAGGTTAGAAGTTCCGTTTCCGCTATTGTTTGCAAAAATAATTGGCATATGCACACACACGCGCGCACTTGTAAGAATATTTTTCTTTAGCAAAATATGAAATGCTGTAGGCGAAAAAATTTACACTCGCATACCACTCGTGCGTATGCCTTTTACCAAGATTTCAATTTGTTTTTCACACATATATAGCGACATTGTTTCGGACAAACGCAAAGCAATCTACCGAATGTAATCCTTTTACAAAGGCAAACGATTTCACAGAAACTTCTTGTTTTGTTTGGTAAATAAAAACGTGTCGTAAGCGCGCCACAACACAATTCGCATCCGCACGCTGAAACGTCACGATTTGAACTGATTTCTTCATTTCACCTTTCGTCTTATTTTGCCAAAGCAATGGCAATGGTGCGCACGATGTGCTTTTTACTAGTATTTAGTATAACGACTAGGATAACGACGATAGGACGATAAAAACACCGTTTATACGCATATCACATGGGAGATGGTGTCCAATGTTGTGGTAAGTTTCTGTGCTCGTTGTAAACGTCGTAAGTAGAAGAGCGCTTCGTGCATGCATGTATACTTCGTGCATGAGAGAGTTTAAGGTTCAGATTCAAGCTAAGTGTTTCACTCAAATGTTGAGCTTTTTGTGACAAAGTTGTATTGAGTGTGGGAGTGTTCGTGCTTCCTTTTGTCGAGTGCAAGAATAATCTCGCAATGTGAACCGAAACAAAAATACAGCTGAGAAGACTAAGTTTACCTGTCGATAATACAGCTTTTTTTTAGCTTAACACTGCAAAGGCGAATTTAATATGCTTTACAGGGCGACAAAAATATCGTGAAAAAACCATCACGTTTCTATTATTTTAAACGTTTGCCAGTTAATGTCTTCTCATACTGACTCTCAACTGAATGCAAACTCATTTGTATCGATGACGATGTGATATCACTAGTTGATATTTCACTGGTAGTTGAAGTGACATCGGTCATTGCTGCCATATCCCTGGTTATATGTCACATAGGTCATGGAGTTGACAGCGGTAATTTATGTGACATTGGTAGTTGATGATCTGATGTCACTAGTATATGTGATGCTGGTAGTTGAAGTGACATAGGTAATTGATCTGATATCACTAGTATATGTGACTTCGGTCACGGATGTGACACCGGTAGCTTATACGACATGGGTAGTTGATGTGATGTCACTAGTTAACCCTAGAATGGTAATACAGTTTTACCCTACGTTAATGCTAATATACGTAAATTTTACGTACTACACCGTTTGGGGCAGTAATTTTAGATAAATGTTTAATAAAAACCTGTTTTTCTTTTGTGTTGATCTTATTAAATGAAAGTACAAAGTTTTTTTAGTTTTTAAAACTAAATAATAAGAATTTCTCCATACATCATTATGTATTCAAAAAGAGGTAGTTGTCAGCCTTTTTTTTTAAATAGTTACAAAGTTTTAAGTATAAAGGTTCGCCTTTTGGTGAAAAAGTTAAAGTAATTGCGTTTTATTAGGTTTATCACAGAAACTGTTCTTCAATTGTATAGAAAGTTTGAATAATAATACATACGTTAATGCTAAGACTACGTAAAATTTACGTACACACTTTTTTTGTAAGAACGATAAAAGCGAACCAGGAACTGACAAATGATTAATTATTTACTTTTTAATGAAACAATAAAATGAAGAAAGCACTGCCGAGTGCTCACAGTTATACCGAACTGCGGTAAACTGTAACGGCACTTTTTATGAGACATACACGTAAAATTTACGTATATTACCATTCTAGGGTTAATGGGAAATCGGTAGTTTGAGTTACATCGGTATTTGAGGAGCTATCACAAGCTGATGTAACAACTGGTAGTTGATGCGACACCGATAGTTGATGTGACAGTATTTAGTCTCACATCAGTCATTGATGTGATTTCACTGCAATATTAATTTGTAGCGTTTTATGAAACTTCGGCTTTTGATGGAACAAAACTATTTGATATGACATCACTAGTTGCTAGTACAGATGCCGTTTCTTCTGCCTGTTTCTCAGGTATGTATGATGAGAGACTTATAGACCATGACCGACAACGACTGGAGGAACTGTTCTTGTGGACCAAGCAGAGCACACTAGTTGGACGTTTAAAAGCAGAGCATCAACCACACTAAGACAAACTATTAATAGGGACAGGATGTTGTCCTTTCCCCGTTATTGTTTAACTTCTATAACTATTTCGAAGCTTCCTCCGCCACCAGAAGAAGTTACGATTGTTTCTTACGCAGACGATTGCACGATATTGGCAACTGGTACTTCCGTTGATGAGCTGTGCTCTAAAATATATGGCTAACTCCACTCTCTAGTCGAGTTCTTAACCGCCCGAAGCTTGACATTGTCGCCAACAAAGTCCTCGGCGACCTTATTCACGACGTGGACAGCGCAGGTTGGCATGGAATTAGAAATGTATGTAGGTGATCATAAAATACCTACTGTCGCTCACCCAAAAATCTTATGCACACTTTCGCTGCCCATTCAGCTGCAATTGTCTCAAAATTACAGAGCCGCAACAAAATCCTTAAGTCACTAGCCGGCGGTACTTGGGGTAAAGACAAAGAAACGTTGTTGGTAACGTACAAGGCAATTGGTCGGCCGATCCTGAACTATGCGTCGCCGATATGGTCGCCGGGGCTTGCAGACGTTCATTGGAATCAGCTTTAGGCCTGTCAAAACACCGCGCTCAGAACCGCTACGGGGTTCGTCCTTATGTCACCTATAACTCATATACACAATGAGGTGGAAATGCTTCCAGTTAGGGAGCATAATGAAATGCTAAACAAGCAGTACCTACTGAATTGCTGTAAACCACAGCATCCCAGTAGACAACTGCTTGAACTCAATCCGCCTCCTAAGCCCATAAGGTCGCATTTACGTAAAGGTGCATAAGCAGGCTTTGGGGCATATCCATACAACGTCAGTTGGCCATTACTCTGCGCTCTGTCCGCTAAACAATGTCTTACATTGCACCAGGCATTTGTGAAGAGGAGCGTCATCTTCCTCGAGAGACAAAGGTCACTCTGGCTCAATTACGCTCTGGATATTGTAGCAGGTTAAACTCCTACGTATCCGGACTGAACCCTGATGTGCCGAATGTATGTCCGGCATGCGGCTCGTCCCCCCACAAAACCAATCACTTATTTTCTTGCTCTTCTGAGCCCACTCTTCTAACACCCACCTCTCTTTGGTCCAACCCTATTGAAACTGCTAGTTTCTTTGGACTCCCGTTAGAAGATATTGATGACAATTTAGGTTAAGGAAAAATACGCGTTGGGCAGGACTAAACCTCGTTACAACAACAACAACAACAACAACAACAACAATAACAACAACAACAACATTAAAAAAAAAACAATAGTTGACGTTGTACGGCTTTGTTTTATTAGTTTTTGTTATATTATACAATTTACAAAGAAACATTTATTTACATTGATGGTACTAGTACTGTTATATTAAACATCTGCTTCGTCCTGTGTTTTGAATTTTCGCTAGTATGATGCAGCAAAAATTCAATATGCAGATCAAGCGATATTCGAAATGCAGCGCGTGGATATCACATTTTTTGCTGTAAATATTACTTTAAACTAAATATTTGCTTTATAATTACACATAAGTGGTATACGAAGTAGTTGGTCGTACAACAATTCCACCGCTTTCATCGTCGCTCTCCCCTTCAAACTGATTGTTGTCCAATGCCGTCATATATTCACTTTCCATATCATCACTGCAATTTTCGTCATCACTGCTTTCGTATTCCAAGTCATTGAATGTTTGCAATTCTCGCATAGACTTCATATCGGTTTTAAATTCTTCGCTATGTTTGTGAAATGCTCTTAACAAATGTATCCTTTTGCGTACTAAGGAGAATAGTTCCTTTTTAAAAGCTGCATTCTCAGACCTGGTTCTCGGACTAGCCTTCAACGCATGCGATAATAAATCATATTCTGCATGAAAATTATGTATTTGTTTCAATAAATTAAGTTCGGTTTTGATTTGTTCTGTACCACGTTTGGCTAGTTCGATCGATTGTTCAATGGACTTGGATAGCTGGACAAAGTTTTCCAATTTGTCAGTACGTAGCGTTAGCTCACAGTTATTCATTTTACAATTTTTTATTTTATTTTTTATTTTTTTGCTTAAATTTCGACTTTCAAAACATTTTCCAAACACAAATCTTATAAAACAAAAATATTTTATATGAAATGAATTATTGAAAGAATTGAAAACTTAAAATTTTCCAGTGTTGGTTAATTGAGATAGTGAAATAAACCAGTACTGCGTTTCTGTAACTCAATTCGATCGATCGTCTGACTGAAATAGTCTATTTGACTATTATTTTGTCGATTTATTTTTTCACTTGCTTTTGAGGTAGTGACAAACAATGTTTATTTCAATTTTGAATCGAGTCGAGTGTGACGACAATAAAATCGAGAATTTTGTCGATTTTTTACAGAAACGGGGTACAGGCGAAGTAACCCTACAAGACGGGCTGATATTTTTACTAACACACTCACACTCTAATGCCTGGAATACATGTGCAGCGATTTGGCCTGCAGCACTGCTAGTTTTACTGCAGTAATCCCTGCGCAGTGAAAATTTAAACACACTAATTTGTACTAGAGCAGACAAATGTATCCCTGCGTATCAAAAAACCCAACAAGCGCGAACAAGCCAAAAACAAAACGCCAAAAACAAAACGCCAAAAAAACAAATATTTTATTTCGTGATTTCAATTTATTTTGACTTCGCCGCCAAGTATTAGCGTTCACTCCTGTGAGCGAGCGTCTCGCTGCGATCCGCATCAAGGCGAGGTTTTTCAACATAACATTTATCTGCGCCTATACGCCGACAGAGGAGACGGACGACGCAGAGAAGGACTCCTTCTACGATAAACTTGAACAGACTTATGATCGCTGCCCCCAGCATGATATCAAAATCGTGCTCGGCGACTTTAATGCCAAGGTGGGCAAGGAAGGAGTCTTTGGTCCCACAGTTGGAAAATTCAGTCTCCACGATATAACATCCCCCAACGGCACTAGGTTGATTGACTTCGCCGCTGCTCGCAATATGGTCATCAGTAGTACCAGGTTCCAGCATAAGCGAATACACCAAGCCACATGGCTGTCCCCTGATCAAAGAACTAGAAACCAGATTGATCATGTCTTGATTGACGGCAGACATAGCTCCACCGTTCTGGACGTGCGTACACTGCGTGGTCCCAATATTGACTCTGACCATTATCTTGTCGCAGCCAAGATACGCACACGCCTCTGTGCAACGAAGAAAGTGCGCACAGTAACGGAAGGAAAGTTTGACGTCGAGAAGCTGCGCATGACACAGACAGCTGATAATTTCACAACTCGACTCTCACACCTGCTAGCAGAGGGCAATCCTCGACCTAACGATGTAACCGAGCAATGGAAGCATATCTCTCACTCATTGCGTACCGCCGCTGAGGCCACTATAGGGTTCCAGCGAGCCCGCAAGAACAACTGGTACGATGAGGAATGCAAAACTGCCTCGAAAAAAAAGGACGCTGCCTACAAGGAGACGTTGCGAACGGGCGCAACCCGCAGTGTATGGCAACAATATCGTGAGGCAAAGAAGGAAGAGAGACGCCTTTTCAGAAAAAAGAAAAGTGAGGCCGAAAGGCGTGAGTGTGAGGAGCTTGAGATGCTGGCTGACAGGAATGATGCCCGAAAATTCTATGAAAAGATCCGGCGGATGACGGAAGGTTTTAAGACCGGGGCAAGCTCCTGTAAGGACAATAATGGCGACCTGGTAACCGACGTACAAAGTGTACTTAAATTATGGAGGGAGCACTTCTCCTCACTGCTAAATTGCGAGGGAGACGTCGAACCCGATACCCCAATCCCTGACGATGGAAAAGTCGTCCCACCACCTGACTATGATGAAGTGAGGAAAGCTATATCCCGGCTCAAAAACAACAAAGCGCCTGGAAAAGACGGACTACCCGCCGAGCTGTTCAAACACGGAGGCGAAGAGCTGGTAAAAAGCATGCATCAGCTCTTATGCAGAATATGGTCAGACGAATGCATGCCTCCGGATTGGAATTTAAGTGTGCTTTGCCCAATCCACAAGAAAGGCGATCCCGCTAACCGCACCAACTCCCGCGGAATTAGTCTTCTTAATATCGCATATAAGGTTCTTTCTAGCGTGTTGTGTGAAAGGCTGAAGCCCATCGTAGACAAACTGATTGGACCTTATCAGTGTGGCTTTAGACCTGGTAAGTCTACCATCGACCAGATTTTCACGATACGCCAAATCCTGGAGAAGACCCATGATAAGAGAATCGACACTCACCATCTCTTTGTCGATTTTAAAGCCGCTTTTGACAGCGTAAAAAGGAGTTGCCTGTATGCCGCCATGTCTGAATTTGACTTCCCTGCAAAGCTTATACGGCTTTGCCAAATGACGTTGAGCAATACCAACAGCTCCGTTAGAATCGGGAAGGACCTCTCTGAGCCATTTGAAACCAAACGAGGCTTCAGACAGGGCGACTCCCTTTCTTGCGATTTCTTCAATCTGATGCTGGAGAAGATAATTCGAGCAGCAGAGCTAAACCGCAATGCTACAATCTTTTACAAGAGCGTGCAATTGCTGGCGTATGCCGATGATATTGATATCATTGGCCTTAACAACCGCGCCGTAAGCGCTGCCTTCTCTGGACTGGATAAGGAAGCTTAAAAAGTGGGTCTTGCCGTGAACGAGGACAAGACGAAGTATTTGCTGTCATCAAAGAAAGAATCGGCGCACCTGCGCCTTGGCAGCCATGTCACTTTTGATAGTTACAAATTTGAAACTGTGAGAGACTTCGTCTATTTGGGAACCAGTATTAACACCGAAAATAATATCAGTCTAGAAATCCAGCGGAGAATCACTCTTGCCAACAAGTGCTACTTTGGACTGAGTAGGCAATTGAGAAGTAAAGTCCTCTCTCGAAGAACAAAGATCACGCTCTATAAGTCTCTCATCATACCTGTCCTGATGTATGGCTCAGATTCATGGACAATGTCAAGAGAAGATGAGATGGCCCTTGGAGTATTTGAGAGAAAAGTTCTCCGGAAGATTTATGGTCCTTCCCGTGATGCCAACGGCGAGTATCGAAGGAAATTTAACGATGAGCTGTACGAGCTCTACGCAGATCTGACCATAGTCCAGCGAATTAAAGCCCAAAGACTCCGCTGGCTGGGCCATGTTATGCGAATGGACAAAGAAGCTCCAGCACAGAAGGTTTTCCTATCGTCGCCTGAATTCGGCAGCAGAGGAAGGGGGAGGCCTCGACTGAGATGGAAACAACAGGTGGAGGATGACTTGAACTCCCTTGGGGTTTCCAATTGGCGTCGGTTATCGCTAAAAAGGAATGACTGGCGTGCTTTGATACGAAACGGCCAAAATCGCTTAGGCGGTTAAGCGCCAATAAATGATGATGATGAAATTATAATATTTGTAAAAAATGTAATCTCAAATTTAAATTAAGTGTTTGAAACGTAATTTAACTTGTTTTTGTATGTTATAAGTGAGTTTCGTAAATGTTGTGCAAGTGTCACTGCAGGGAACTGCCAGGTAAGTTTCCCTGCACATTTGTTTACAAATCATTCAAGCAGCAGTGAAAATAGAAGAGCTGCAGGCAAAATCACTGCACATGTATTCCACGCATAATATCAGTTTTGCCAGATATGACAGTTGTCCGTTGTGATATCATTATGACATCATCATGATCCATTTGATCCAAAAATAGAGTGAGACAGATATATGCATAATTAAAATTATTAATGTGCTAGAGGGAGACAAAAACGCACACGGACACAGTTTTTGACATCAAATTTTTCTTAAGAGTTCAGCAGAATCAGTAAGTCAGTACGTTGAAACAACTGACAGCAGAGTAGACTGCGGGCGTTTGTATGCGCAACGCCAGATACGACGGATACGTCAAGATGGAATTTGCAGAATCAGTCCGTCACTACGTTAAAACAACTGACAGCAAAGTAGACTGTGGGTGTTTGTATGCGTAACGGCAGATGTGACGGATACGTCAAAATACAATTTGCTCTAAAATTGAAGTACGTCACGCAACTGACGTATTGGCGGACTGATTCTGTTTCCCCTTCAAATTGACGTACGTCACGCAACTGACGTATTGGCGGAGTGATTCTGTTTCCCGCTTTATTCCTCGTATGAAATGATTAAAGCGATGATCGTTTAGCAATGACAACAAATGTTGTATCAAATGATTGTCATCTGTCTTGTAGGGAAGATGTCAATTGTCTCGCTCTAAATTCCTCTTTGTTCTGTCATTCGGCTATCTGAAAATGTGGAGAAAATGCTGTACACGGAAAAGTATATTTTTTTTGTATCATCCGAGGGGTAAAAGGAAACTTTTAGTACAAAAATGTACTACAATTTTCCTACCATTTTCATGTTAACATACAAATTTATCGGTCCTGTCCTTTCGCCAAAAAATTATAAGAGGGATTTTGTTCGTACCCTTCAGAAAATTTATATCGAGGGAGACGTGCTCACTAAAAATTTAATTTGCAGATATGACCCGAAATGAAATAAGTTCAAATTTTTACAAACCTTTTTTGTGGCTTTGGAAGAACTGGGACGTGATTACAATTACCGCAGCTAAAAAAGGACAACTGGTCAATAGCTGTGAGGTGCGACTTTTAAATGAGGTTCTTTTTTTCAATTTGTGATTATATGATCTTGGGTTTCCCCTTATAGATTGGAGCTAACTATAGGATAATGTCGACTCCGAACAAAAACTACTAAGTCTGTTGGCCTAATGTGTCGATGAATCACACTTGGAGGTTGGAGGCAAATGAGCATGCACATTTTGATAGGTGCACTCCATGGCTAACATACGGATATGTCGGCTTTAACCGATCACTATTAAACAGATATGTAGATCATGCGACCATTAATCGGCAGAGCCGTAAAGATACATTTACACTGCACCAAATGCGTCACTTTTGGCCAAGTTTTTTCGAGACCGCTCATCCGCAAAATGAATTTGATCACCAAATTAGGTCAAATTAAATTAAATTCATCTAATTTGGCAAACAAATTCATTCTACGGACAAACATTCTCGAAATAACATCGCCAAATGCGACGAATTTGGTGCAGTGTAAATGTATTATAAGATCTAACTGTGGGCTGCTCGTGTGTGTGCATTTTTCCAAACAGCACACGCATGTGCAGTGTGCTACAATTTTTTTCTGAATGCACACAACACATGTGTGTGAGCGAAAATTACTGCACATGTGTGTGCAAATACGAACCCTGGCCGAAATAAATGTTGGAGTCGTGAAAAATGGTGAAATGGTAGTTAATGGCTGATCCACTGATGTGACCCATTCTACCCCTACTTATTCGTCACGTCAGATGGCACTGTTAAATTACAAAAACATAATTTCTCGTATTATCCATGGAAGAAGGTAAAGAAAAGTTTCTACTACTTTTTTTTACAAAAACGGGTAAAAATCCTTTCAGATTTTGGCCCACTCACAGCCTAACCTAATGTTGTTGTTGTTGTAGCGAGGTGTAGCTCTGCCTAGATGTCAGACAGGGTCACGCCGAGTGTATTGCTCTTGGCCGGGTCGATATAAGAAAACGCCCCGGGTCGTTTTGCCATGATGGGTACAGCACAAGTACTGGTACCGTTCTCGTAGAACCGGCAATACAGAAACTAGCCGTGGAGGCCAGGTAGGTCACTTAGCGTTATCCAGGGTGCACCAACGGGGAGGCGACCTACTCTTACACGTAATGACGTAAATCCTCATTATTATGGCAATAATGATATATCGTATACAAACCCAAAGCAAACACGCTTTAAAAAGGGGTTTGAAATGGGTTTGGGTTATGAAATTTGTAAGAGATTTGAAAAGGGTTTCGAGTAAAGTTTAATTTTAGACACGCTAGGGCTAGAAAACACGGTGTTTGCTTTTGGTGGAAACACCATATAACTCAATTCGATCGATCGCCTCGACTGAAATAGTCGATTTGACGTCATATTAGCCGTGTGTGTGAAAAACGCTCTACTGGCTTATATTTAATTGTCATATATTTCATTTACTCTTTACAACACTGGCTTCATCTGCCAAAATAATTTGTCAAATTCTAATAAAAAATTAATAACAAAATCAAAAACAACATATTGCCCAATAAACATTTATGCGCTAGTTCAGAACTGATAGCTTCTCAGTGGCCAGAGGTTATTTCTCGGCATCACCCCAACTTGAGAATCATGGCTTTCTTGAATAAGGAGGCACTCAAGCCCCTTAAACGGTGCCATGGACGAGTGCACTACGGCATGAGTCAGATCGTGATCCACGTATACCGCGGCGATGCACAGCGCGCTGCTATTTCGGCTGCACCGGAGGACTCGGACATCGCAGTGCCGGAAGAGGAGTCGGAGATGTCCGACTCGGAAAGTATGGTATCTGCCACGTCAAATAGAGAAGGAGCAGTGAAAGGCTCGGAGATGGGAGACAGCCTGCTGGACGGGGAAGACCTCAACGTCACAGTGATAGCAGCTAGTCCTGAGCGCACCAATGTTGATACTGCCACAGTTAGTAGGATCTCTGCCACGCCAAATCGTGGTCTGAACAAATCGTCGTTGAAAGATAAGCCTCCGGACGAGGTGGAACTCGACGATACGGCGGTGGCAGGGAAGTCTGAGCGCTCTCATGTTGGTGGTGATTCATATAAACCTGCACAAATCAGTCGTCTCAAGAGTCGTGCTCATCCAAGAACCCTGGGTCAACAGCTCAAGGATTTGCGGTTTGGGGACTAAGGGTTTTAAGCTTATCCGAGCCAGCGAGAGGGCAGGGTTAGAGCCTGTATTTTGGTTAAGTCTGAGCTGAACGCCTTTCTCTTGCGCAACTATACCAATGGTGACCGTACAGCTGCCAGTTTAACAGTCGACAGTACCAGTCTGACGATGGCGTCGGTCTATATGCCCTACGACGACGAAGAACCTCCGTCACAGAGGGAGGTAAAAGACCTGGTGGCAAATTTTTCCATGGGTCATCTTATTATCGGAACTGGCGCCAATGCTCATCACGTCCAGTGGGGAAGCTCCGACATCAATGCTAGAGGAGAGTCGTTGTTTGACTATTTGTTAACAACTAACCTGGTAGTTTGCAACGTTGGTAACGAACCTACGTTTATTATAAAACCCGTAGAGAGGTGATAGATCTCACTATTTGCAGCGAAGGCGCTTATGAGTGGGTTAGAAAATGGCGCGTTCTCGATGAACAGTCATTCTCCGACCACCGGTACGCAGAAGTAGTTCTAGACTTTTCTGTTGAGCAGCCGGTTATGAAACGCAACCTACGTAACACTAACTGGCAGCTACACAATGAAATACTATCTAGGGACTTACCAGTACTGCCCCCACAAGTCCCCTCTTCAGTAGGGGAGTTGGAGGATCTGGTAAAGACCTTTGCAACGGCGCTCTCGAATGCCCTAGAGCAGGCTTGCCCAGTGCAAAAACCACGCGGTAAACATAGGCCGCATTGGTGGTCCTACGACCTGGACTCGCTCCGCAAATCATGTAGGACACAATTTAATAAGGCCAAGAGCCTTGGCACGGAGACTCAATGTCTCGAATATGAAGTTAAACTCAGGGCCTACAAAAAAGCTCTGAAGCAGGCGAAGAGAGTATCGTGGAGAAATTTCTGCACTGGGGTCGAAAATGTCGACGATAGAGCGAGACTTAGACGAGTGCTCTCAAAAACTCAAACAGCCACAAGCTATTTGCGCAAACCTGACGGATCCTGGACCAGCATGGAGAGGGAAGCCCTAGAGCTGCTCTTGAATACGCACTTCCCAGGGAACTTGCATGAGGAACCCTTAGCACATACAACAAACCTGGCTGTATACATACCCATCACGGAGGAAAAGGTTAGGTGGGCGGTTAAAAGCTTCGAACCGTTCAAGGCTGCCGGGCCAGACGGGATTATTCCCGTACAACTCATAAACACGCTGGAGACATCAGCCAAGTGGCTGGTATTTCTCTATACAGCCTGCCTGGCTCTTAGCTAACCTGGAAGGAGAATGTTCTTCAGCGCCAGAAGAAAGCGTGTATGGCACTCTACACGTGCAAAAGAGCCATTGGAAAGAAATTGGGGCTCAGCCCCAAAATATGCAAATGGATCTACACTGCAATCATTCGACCAATCATACTCTATGGAGTTGTGGTATGGTGGCCTGCGCTGAGCAAGGCAACAAACCTTAATCTGCTAGGTAAAGTACACAGATCTTGCATGATCTGTATAAGCGGTGCGTTAAGACCAACGCCCAATGAAGCACTCCAGGCCATTCTTGGCATTTTGCCACTCGACCTGGAAGGGCACCGGGTAGCAGCAGCATCGGCTCGGCGTCTAAGGGAAACGTTCGACAGCCAGGCGGCCATCAAATCCCTTGGCTCTTGGGAGTTTTTTTAATTTCACCTAAATAAACTTTCACATTTTTTTCTTTCTCGAGTTAGGTTACTTTAAAAAAATGGCGCAGCTAGATTTATATTTTTATGTTTATAATTTATAGGTTTGTTTATTGGGCTGCTCTATCTTACGCCAGATTGAGATATTTCACAAAATTGTGTTTAACGAACACTTTCTTGCTCTAGGTTGCTCTATTTTTTGTTTCATGAGTACGCTCAAAACAAAACTAGAGTAATCCAGATCACAAATTTCTGCTCTAGCTTTTTTTATGGAGTAAGTTAGAGCAGAGAAACAATTGTCAGTCAGGAAAAACTAAATTTTTGAAAACTTCAAAAAAATTAGCTTGCAAGAAAATCAATGTTTTTGTATACGTGAATTTGCGTTAACTTTGAAGATTTAAACATAAAAACCAAATAAAAAGAAACTATCGAGATGTTCAAGTGTTTCATGGCATTTCTGCTCTGAGTTGCTCCAAGTTGCTCTATTGACAGCTGCCCTGCTCTGCTCTGCTCTGAACTTTTTTTGGTCAGTAAACAAACCTTATATTTTCTTCTAAGGCCAGAGAAATATATTTTCGATGTTTGTTGGGTGTTGCCCCTTTCAAATGTGTTTGACATATATTTTTGTAAAATTAGTAAACAAAAAATAAAAACAAAAGAAAATCGAAAAACTGAAATTAGTTGGTTACTGCAGGGCCGCTCTGTAATCAATTTATTCAGCGGATCCCGCCAGAGAGTTTCGAATAAGGCACTGATTAAAATTTGTATTCTGTTCACTGTTTTTTGAAAAATAAACATTTGACATTTTTTGAAATTTCCAGGCTTCTGACATTTTACTTTGCCCTTTCACAATGATAACATTTTTTTAACTTTTCAATGTTGCACAACTCTGGTCATGAGGTCGGTTATTGCAATAGCGCTTTCAACTCACCGCGCTTATATCAACTTGGTAGGTTATTTTTTGCTGTTGTTTCCCATGTATTTTGACGACCTGCCCAGCGTTTTTCATAAAGTCGGGAAAACGAAAACACGGCTATTGACGTCACACTAATTTTTTTGCTTCAGTAAAAAAAAAAATATTTTGTCGATTTATTTTCTCACTTGCTTTTGAGGTAGTGACAAAAAATTTTTATTTCGATTTTTTACAGAAACGTGGTACAGGTGAAGTAAACCTACAAGACGGGCTGATATTTTTACTAACGCACTCACACTCTAATGCCTGGAATACATATGCAGCGATTTGGCACTGCTAGTTTTACTGCTGCTTGAACGATTTGTAAACACAAGTGCAGCAAAATTTGCCTGGCAGTTCCACGCAGTGACACTTGATCAATATTTTCAAAACTCACTTAAAACACACATAAATAAGCTGCAATATGTTTTCAACACTGAATTAAAATCAAAATTCAGGGAGGACTATCGATCGGTATTGGTTTCATCCATTATAAAATAAGTGACGCTTTTTTTGCAGCTCATCTATGTATGAAAATAAATAATCTGCGCAAAAATGCAAAAAATAGACTTGTAGTTTACTTACCTTCGCTTTATTTTAGAAAAATATTTTTTCTATATAAACACTACATTGTGAAATTTAATAAATTATTTCAATAAACTTCGAAATTTTTTCCGCTTTAAGTTTAAATTGGTTCTTTTTTGGTATGAAAATACGGTAGCTCATTTTCAAAAGGAAACTTCACTAACACGGTTTATGTCAAATGAGGGCAATGGCGACCAAGAAGAAGAAGTATAACTACCTCTATATTCTTCTACCATGAAAATTACATTTTTTATTCAAATTGTTCATTCAAAAATACAAAATAACTGCAAATCACGAAATAAAAAACGCGTGTAGCCAGTACACGTGAAAGAAGTTAACTTCTTTAGTTTAGAAATAACGAAATTTGAATAAGATGTATTCGAGAATGGTTTAGATTCACAACATCTTACTTCCGGGAAGTGGACCAGGGAAACGATCCATTGGAAAATATCTTATATATGGTGCGTTTTCCTTAAAATTTGGTACATGGGTAGAATTAGGCCTAAATTAACAGGGGCCAATACGAATGGGATATAGAGGAAGAGGGGCGTGGTAGAAGGAAAGAGGGCAATGAGGAGCAAAAGGGAGGGAGATAGGAAAGAGAGTTGTACGAAGAAAGATAGGAAGACTGAGTGGCAAGCCTGCTTGAAATTTAAATATTTGGAAATCTGTCGAAAATACCTTGCACTTGATACCCATATAGGCATATCTTGCTCAATATTAAAAAAAAAAAATAGATAGGTGGCAACCCTTTGAACCGCCCCAAGTGGCAGCCGCCATGTATAGTTAGTTATTAAATGAATCATACTACTAATAATACCAAATTTAATACAAAACGGCAAAGCGGTTCCCGAGATATAAGGAAAAATAAATAAAATACGGTTTGGGGCAACCCTAGCTGGCAACTCGGCTAGAAATTGTCATATTTGAAATGCGACCGAAAATACCTTTCATTTGATACCCATATTGCCATATATTGCTCAATATTTAAAAAAAAAATGGGATAGGTGGCAACCCTGTGAACAGCCTCAAATGGAAACACGCACGCATATAATCTAAGAATGAATCATACTATCTATAATGCCAAACTTTATCCACATCGGTTAAGCGGTTCCCGAGATATCAATAAAAATAAATAAAATGCTGTTGGTGGAAACCCTAAGGGGCAACCCTGTTTGAGATTTACATATTTGGAATACGGTCGAAAATACCTTTCATTTTATACCCATATTGGCATATGTCGCCCAATATTTAAAAAAAATTGAGATAGTGAACTGTGAACCGCCCCAAATGGCAACACCCAAGTGGCAACACCCGCCCCAAGTGGCAACACCCACGCACGTATTTGAAATACGGTCGAAGATACCTTTCATTTGATACCAATATTGAAATATCTTGCTCAATATTTAAAACAAATTAAGATAAGTGACAACCCTGCGAACTGCCCCAAGTGGCAACACCCACGCATATAATCTTAGAATGAATCATACTATCTAAAATGCCAAATTTTATCCAATTATTATCTATTTCCGTGCCATAACTTCCGTTTCATCGTCATCCATTTTCTCAAATTTTACTCTCAATCAAACCTTGATATCGCCGCCTAAGAAGTAGGGGTGTAAGAGTAGGTCGCCTCCCCGTTGGTGCACCCTGAGTAACTCTAATTGACCTACATGGCCTACACGGCCTAGTTTCTTGTATTGCCGGTTCTACGAGAACGGTACCAGTACTTGTGCTGTACCCATCGTGCCGAAACGACCCGGCCAAGAGCAATACACTAGGGGTGACCCTGTCTGACAATTAGACAGGGCTACACCTCGTTACAACAACAACAACAACAACAACAACAACAACAACAACAACAAGTTAACTTCAAACACTGGCGATGTGCGTAGAAATTTATTTTGAACACGCCGTGTTGCTATTGCACACCATGCAGGGATTGGTTGGTTGGTTGCCGTGCTGCTCGGTCAGAAGGACCAAGCCAAGAGCCGGCCAAGAGCAATACACTCGGGGCGACCCTGTCTGACAATTAGACAGGGCTACACCTCGTTACAACAACAAAAACAACAAGTTAACTTCAAACACTGGCGATGTGCGTAGAAATTTATTTTGAACACGTCGTGTTGCTATTGCACACCATGCAGGGATTGGTTGGTTGGTTGCCGTGCTGCTCGGTCAGAAGGACCAAGCCCAAGTAGCGCGCTGGGCGCCATTTTGATCCACTAACTGTGAAATCAATTAAATGCAGGGATACATGTGTCGTCTGCTCTAGCACATATTAGTGTGTTTAAATTTCACTGCGCAGGGTTACTGCACATTTGTTTTGGGCTTTACAAATCTTTCAAGGGGCGTTTCGTGTATAACTCGACGTTTCGTGAACAATATCTACTAGGTCGCACTGTGTAATTACCAACTTGAAATAAAACGCCATGTTTTTTAATAAATTTGAGTTGATTTTTAAAATTTGTCTTTTTTATTATATTATTTTCTAAATATATATGTACAGCAGTAAGTAACATGTGATTTCCATTAATTAATATAAGTACTACTTAAGTAGGTATCTAAGTAGGTATGTTTTTACGAAAATATTTATCATCCCTAATAAACAGTTTCTATGTTCGTTTTCTTTGTTTCAGTTATTGTTCCCAAGCTAGCTGATAAGTACAGTACATCACAATGTCATTAACAGCGAACTAATTTTAAATATTATTCGCTGGCTTTCAAAGCACTAAGTTCGCACAACATTTTTGTTTTCTTCGAAATAGGTAACATGTTTACTTTTTACGTAATTAGTAATAAATCACTCTTTTCAATGTACTTTACCACTATTTTATACATACTTTACAAAGTAAGTACATAAATACTAATAATTACTATTCTAAACAAATTTTAAATGTACACACAGCTTTGCTTTCATAATTATTAAATAAATTACATTTTTTTATAAAAATATTAAGTAGGGTTTTTTTAAGTAGTTCGAGGGTCTAAGGGATGGTCTTGCAATTTTAAGTTAATTTTTATAATGTTTTTGTGTTATCTAAATAATAGTGCCGGTTAAGAGTAGAATTATGTTTTACATTTATTTAATAGGGTCAATTTATTTTAATGGGGGGTTTCGTTTCTAAGGGCATGGCATTCTTGGACCTGGCGTTCAAATAACCATCTCAAACGAAGATTATTGAAAAGATTTAAATTTTTCTGTTGTCAGCAATATTTTGACGACATAGTCAAAGTCTACCTTATCGAAAAGTTAACTATAACATAATTAATACATTTTCAGCCAAGGTAGGGAAATTTTGAATACTGTAAAACCCGCTTAAGTTCCCCGAGCAAAATGTTCAGCCCTTTGAGGTACTAAAGTGGGTTGTGCACTTAAAAGAACCCATTTAAGTACCTTCATTCGGGTAGTTAAGGGAAGATATGAAAAATGACATGTAGTTAGATTAGTACTTATATATGTATGTATCTACTTTCACCTTAAATTCAGTTTGACAACTATCGATTCCCGAAAAATTAGTGACGTAAGTGCATTCAAATATCGATTTTATGGTGCTACCATTGAACCAAGTAGGTCCTTAAGTGAATAATAGAATTGGGACACGAAAAAAAGGGCACTTGAGCGGGTTGGGTAATAAAGCGGGGAGTAACTTAAGAGGGGTATTTTCCTCCCATGTCTTACAAAAAGCAGAATGCACAAAAATTTTTTGTACTTACTTACTTGAGATAGAGCGCTCATGAATCAGTTTGTGTACCTGCCTTTTTTTTTGCACTTAAAATTCAAGGCCTTGCTCTTTTAGTAGAAACTATTGAAGAATTACGACTATGATGGTTATAGAGATAATTTTTTTGCATCTGCGAACCCAAAATGTAAGAAAATCGTCATCATGAACTTAGGAAAATGAGTTATATTCCTTTTTCTGAATAGGAAATAAGACTAATTTTGTCCACAGACAAATACCATGCTTTCAAAAGATTATGCCATGCACTTATAATCGAAAAACTTACGCTCCCAATATGCGCGAAAAATACATCTTATCGATCAAAAAGTTTTAAGAAAATAGAAAAAATTTGTGGTCACCCTAGGCGTTGACTCATTAGACCTCTCACAATTTCTAGCTAGTCGAGGGAATGTTGTTCTGTCAGGATGGGGCAGAACAAAGACGAGCGTTATATGGAGACTCTTCACTTCCCTTTTGCTTGTTCGGCAATTTGCGAGACAATGATGGTATATGGAAATCTAGAACAACTTGATAGTTTTGATCCAAAGCGCTTTCGGTCGTTATTGCTTACGGCCACAGATTTTTTTATTCTAAAAACACTTCATATAACAAGATACTTTTGTTTTTTTTTTTTTCGATAAGTTCTGCAAACTTGTTTGTTTGTTTTATCTTTTTCTGGGAATATATCCGCTTAATTTGACTGGCGATTTTGTGAAATGAATTGAATTAATCTTCTTTATACTACAAATTACTTAAATTGGAAAACTCTCAACTATGCCCTAAATAGGAAACACGAATATCTTTGCTCTTTGTTTTTGTTTTTTTTTTGTAGAAGATAACATTATCAAAATACAATTTTCATTCCTAGAAACAACCCTATCCCACAGCTGTTTGGTCAGTGACCACACATTGGATGCTCCGTTCTGAGGTAATGAAGCATCAGAGTTGTCATAAGATTTCGAAAGTGATGGTGCAAAATCTTATCCAAACATGTGTGTATGTGTAGGCTTGCATTGCAGTAAGTGTTCAGCTTAGACCTGAGTATACGATAATCAGTCACTGACAACACAGATTTTTTATGTATTAGTATGCATAAGAAAATTCCGGTAGGAAATTTTGTTTTTTATGAGCTGCATTGACTTACATTTATGTATACATTAGACTGGGCCAAATGAAAAAAAAAAATTAGTAGGCTTTTTAATACAACGGTTTGCCAGATTTATAACAAAAATAACATAAATTTTACAATCTTGATAGAACTCTAGAAATTAATATTAAGATCTGTGTATTATAAAATAATTTTTTTGGCCTTTCTGAAAAATTAAATCAAGATGTGTTTTTTTTTTTTCAAAAGGCCCGTAAATGTTGATGTATGTGTATAGAAACGTATCCCAAGCTTTTTCATTTAGCATTATTAATAAGCTAATCCATAATATTGAATCGTATTGCACACCTCGACCTAAAGCGCTTTCAGCATAAAAATATTTTCCTCAGAAAACACAAAAGTAGTAAAGCTGTTAAAGAGGCAAATTCAGTTAGAAAACCCGAAACTTAGTATATCTCAAAAATTTAAGTACGTTGTGCTATCGCCTATCAGATCTAGGTGTGTTATATAAGATTTTTGCAGAATAATCAAAAAAAAAGAAAAACTTACATATATCGACTTAAGGACTTTTGACCTTATCATATTTTTGCATATATTTTAAATAAATATAATACTTTTGTCAGAGCTATGCTTTTACATACATACTTATATGCTTTGCCTTAATAATTTCATTTTTTATTAATATATCAAAGTGCCATACGAAAACCAATACTGTTCCACTTTTTTACGAAAAGTAACACCTTTCAAATTCTGTAAAAAAACTAACACTTTTATTTAATGTCTGACGAAATCTAACACTTTTAGGTTTTCATTTTTTTTCTCTGAATAAAATGTTTGGTGTTAGTTTTCGTATAGCACGTCGATATATGTATGTATATTTTCTTGTTGGCTTAGGAAAATGCTATGTATTATTGTTTAAAAATTTTGATTTTAGAAAAACTTTACATTCTCTTTATATATAGAACAAATCTAACTATAATATAAACACAAGGAAAAAAACGCCAAAAAATATATCTTAAGGGGCAACATGACGTTCTAAACAATAAACAATATATTACTTAAATATTTTAGTTTATGCTTAAGTACAGGCAATTCCTCACATTACAATCATACAAGATTTAAGGATATATGTACACACTAAGTATATAAGTATGTGACGATTATACTTTTTAAGCGGGTATAGTCGCTTCCTCATAGAAATCAGGTTCGTCCTCATCTTTGGCTTCACTTCCATCGAGCTGAAGTAAAAAAAAAAATATACATATATACATTAGTAGATAAATACTACAAGGCTATAGCATTACAGAAACATTACATTGCTGAAAAAACGAATTTGTTCGTTAAACATTTTTTTATATAGAGCATTTAAGAACAGATAAGTTTTAAAGTTTACTTGTAAACGGGCTTAATATTTTTTCCGTTAGGTTTTAAATCTCACCCCAAAAAAATTAATTGATAGCATTGAAATTTACCACAGTATAGTTGAAAAAATTGCTTAAACCAATTAAGGGTTTCAGTTCTAGACGTAAATTTTGTTGCCGAGTATTGTTTTACTAGGTTAGGTTCATGTGGCTGCCGCAGAGGCACACGCAGGTCAGTTTTGAAAGGCCCATTGTGATATTAGCACTAGGAAAGTGTGTGGGCCCCGGGTCCCGGCCATACGGAAAATCCCGGAGTTGTTGGGATTCTCCACATAACAGAATCCCGGTACTGACACTACAAAACCGACTTTGTTACTCCTTCTAGAACACGGAGGGAAATTTATGGATAGAACATCCATAATTATTGATAGCATATTAAATAAAAATGTATAGTCCTGTCCCATCAATGCATATTTGATAAATTAATATTGAATGGATACCACCCATATAAACTAGGTACACAGTGCTACAGCCATTTTGCACTTTTAAAGCGACCTAGTAAAGATTGTTCACTGATCGAGTTGTACACGAAACGCCCTTTAAGAGATTTGTAACACTCCCAATATCTGGTTATAAGGCCAAAAAACTGTTTTTTTTTTCAGTTTCTACGTAAAAAAAATTCATTAAAAAAACAATTTTCAACCGATTTAAAAATTCTCAACGGTTTTGGGTAGAGAATTGTTGGCACTTTGAATTATATATAGTGATTTATTTATTTGAAAAAAGTATGATCAGGGCAATTCTAAATAAAATTCCGCACGGATTTTTTCCCCACTCCCAAAAATTATTTACTAATTTAATGACTTAAATTAAATTTAAAATTGGCAATATTATGTCAATTGCCACATAAGATGATTTCCACTACTTCCCTTGAGCAAGGAATTAAAGGAATTTTTGCAAAATAATACAAAATTCCTAGGGAGAAAAATTCCGGGAGAATATTTATAATTGCCCTGAATATGTTTTTTAAGCCAAAAGCCCCATACAAACATCGCTTGTGATCGAAAATTCGAGCAATAAAATCTCTAGGGGGTCGTGGGGTCGCTAGCCACGTACCCCCATCCTTAATTTTCAATTTCCTTTCCATCGGTGCATATTTCATTCAAATCGGTCAAACCGTTCGCTCACAGGAAGTTCCTACAGTTTTTCATGTGGCGTATTTATATATACATAGATAACCAGTTTTGGCACTTTTCATAAAAATTCAGTGAAATGGCTATGCCTTTTAAAGTTCTTAAGAGGAAAATGAACTCCAAAAAGAAAAAAAAGATAGATAATCATTTAGCTTATTTTTTCATGTAATGTGCCAAAAATGGTAATGTTTTGAAATTTTTGTATGGGGACCCCACAGGTGGGGTCTAAGGGGGTGTGCCACTGGCTTGGGTGGGTCGGCCCAACAAAGTTAGTGGGGGTCGGTCGTACATTTAAACACGATTGGGCACTCTAAATGGGTCAACTTAGGATTTTTCAAACTTTGGCGCTCAAAGTCAAAAGTAAAAAGTAAAGGACATCAGAATTGGTTTTAGAGGTATGCTTCCTTCGACAAAGTGTCTTATTTCGATCCCTAAAATACGATTTTCCTTGTCACGTCGGTGAATTTCAAATCGAGCCGCCTTCTTACACATAGTATTCCTGTAGGGAGCTTGAGACCAAAAAAATTAGATTTTGGATTATGCTGCATATCTTGAAAACTTGAAATCATTACCCAATAAATATAGTTTAAAAAAACTAAAACTCACGCTTTTAGAGAGTATTGAACTAAAAATTTGAAAATAATTTAAAAAACCCTACACAGTAGTATTGTGGAAAAAGCGTGGTCCGCTTTGTTCCATAATCTTGCGTTTTTTATTTAAATTATTTTTACCTTTTTAGTGCAATATTCTTTAAAACCGCGTGTTTTCGTTTTTAAACTATATTTATTTTTACTTTTTAGTTAAATGTGTTATGAAGTAATCGATATTGTATATATCGAAATATACCGCAGTGCAAACGAAACCTCTGGGCCTCCACTTTCGTTTGATACCCATATTGTAGGCAATTTTGAATATTATTGGACAACCTCATTTTGACCGATAACTCATTTATCGATAAATATATCGAAATATTCCAAAGTCCAATAGAAACCTGTAGAACTTCCCTTTTGTTTGATATCCAGATTGTAGGCATTATGACCGATAACTTAGTTATTGATAAATATATCGAAGTCCAAATGCAACCTCCTATCGTTAGACACCCATATTGAAGGCACATTTCAAGGTTTTTGTGACAGTCATATGCCACTATCGGGTAGACTGAAGTAAAGTTACATACAAACAAGCAAACATACATATGAATGTATGTACAAGTAAAGCTAATGAAACTGTAGTAAAGAAACTAACATTATGTGGGAAAAGCGTCGAGCGCTCGATATACGAAAATTATGGCACAAAGCGGACCACGCTTTTTCAACAATACTACTGTGTAGGGTTTTTAAAATTATTTTCAACCTTTTAGTTCAATACTCTCTAAAAGCGTGAGTTTTAGTTTTTTTAAACTATATTTATTTTTAACTTTTTAGTCAAATGTCCTATGAAATTATCGATAAATATATCGAAAAATACAGAGTCCAAACGAAACCTCAGGACTTCCACTTTCGTTTGATACCCATATTGTTAGGAAATTTTAAGGTATTTGGGCTCACATTTTGACATTAACTCAGTTATCGATAAATTTATCGAAATATATCGACGCCCAAATGAAACCTGGGGCCTTCCCCTTTCGTTTGATACCCATATTGTAGGGAAATTTTAAGGTTTTCGGGCAATGATATTTTGACCGATAACTCAGTTATCGATAAATTTATCGAAATATATCGAAGTCAAAATGAGACCTGGGGCCTTCACCTTTCGTTTGATACTCATATTGTAGAGAAATTTTAAGGTTTTTGGGCAATCATATTTTGACCGATAACTCAGTTATCGATAAATTTATCGAAATATGTCGATGTCCAAGTGAAACCTGGGGTCTTCACCTTTCGTTTGATACCCATATTGTTAGGAAATTTTAAGGTATTTGGGCTCACATTTTGACAATAACTCAGTTATCGATCAATTTATCGAAATATATCGACGCCCAAATGAAACCTGGGGCCTTCCCCTTTCGTTTGATACCCATATTGTAGGGAAATTTTAAGGTTTTCGGGCAATCATATTTTGACCGATAACTCAGTTATCGATAAATTTATCGAAATATATCGAAGTCCAAATGAGACCTGGGGCCTTCACCTTTCGTTTGATACTCATATTGTAGGGAATTTTTGAGGTTTTTGGGCAATCATATTCTGACCGATAACTCAGTTATCGATAAATTTATCGAAATATATCGATGTCCAAATGAAACCTGGGGCCTTCACCTTTCGTTTGATACACATATTGTAGGGAATTTTTTAGGTTTTTGGGCAATCATAATTTGACCGATAACTCAGTTATCGATAAATTTATCGAAATATGTCGTTGTCCAAATGAAAACTGGGACCCTCCCCTTTCGTTTGATACCCATATTGTAGGGAATTTTTGAGGTTTTTGGGCAATCATATTTTGACCGATAACTCAGTTATCGATAAATTTATCGAAATATGTCGATGTCCAAATGAAACCTGGGGCCCTCCCCTTTCGTTTGATACACATATTGTAGGGAATTTTTTAGGTTTTTGGGCAATCATATTTTGACCGATAACTCAGTTATCGATAAATTTATCGAAATATGTCGATGTCCAAATGAAACCTGGGGCCCTCCCCTTTCGTTTGATACACATATTGTAGGGAATTTTTTAGGTTTTTGGGCAATCATAATTTGACCGATAACTCAGTTATCGATAAATTTATCGAAATATGTCGTTGTCCAAATGAAAACTGGGACCCTCCCCTTTCGTTTGATACCCATATTGTAGGGAATTTTTGAGGTTTTTGGGCAATCATATTTTGACCGATAACTCAGTTATCGATAAATTTATCGAAATATGTCGATGTCCAAATGAAACCTGGGGCCCTCCCCTTTCGTTTGATACCCATATTGTAGGGAATTTTTGAGGTTTTTGGGCAATCATATTCTGACCGATAACTCAGTTATCGATAAATTTATCGAAGTATGTCGATGTCCAAAAGAGACCTGGGGCCTTCACCTTTCATATTTTAGGGACATTTTACGGTTTTTGGGCCACTGGGGCTTAAACAGAACGAGAGTTACATACATACAAGCAAGCAAACAAACAAACATACAAGTGAACCTAATAAAAGCGTGTTAAAAACAGTGCGTCATATCAAAATGGTTGACAAGTTATTTGACTTTTTATTGGAAGCAAAAAAGATTTTATGTCTTCTTGTCATTCTGAATGAATATCAAATTGGTCGATATCAATGGTGACACAAAACTCTACGCATTTCTCTCAGTGAACCATTTAGATGACTTGATGAAAGCCATCAAGTCTTCTATGTCCAGCTCCGCGATCTGGCGTAGGCTATCCAACAAGTGAACTCCCAAAAAGCGTGGGATGATTAAAATGCATAAATATTCAGTTAGCCCTCAACTTACCGCTTGCAACTGCTTAGGTGAATATATCATTACAAGTCGCTGCCTAATCGGTACCATCATGATTAGAAAGAATGGAAAGGCCAATGATATTTTGGACGATTTCACAGCCCAAAGTATTGTTAGACAAAGTAGTTGTATGGTCGTGAACAAGTGCATTTTCCATGTGGGAACGCGCTTAACATACGGTGTGGGTGGATAATGTTTCACAGGTACGAAATATAATCTCACTCTGAAAGTATTTAATATTAATACAGCAAAATGATAACCAAACATGAATATTACCTTTCGAAGAACTGCACGCCACTCATTGAGGCAATACCCATATAAAGGAATACACCAAACAATACTGCCATAGGAACCAGGCGCAACAACGGTGCCATCGTCACCGATAAACCAATCATAAGCGAGACAAAGAAGCCAGACAAACGCTGCTCCTTAACATCAATAATTCGCGGTGATTCGCCAGGAGCATGCGTTCTAAATTAAAGGTAGATTAATTAGTACGAAAATTTTCGAATTTGTAACTCCTCACCTTGACATTACAGTTAAGGCAGAGACATGCGTCACTGACCGTACCGTCGCCGCACAATGCCATGGTGCACCGAATATACCACAAGCTGTATTCAAAAACCCTAATATCACAATATCCAAATGTAACCCTGATCCCTTTTTCAGACCACGCTCTGGCTTATCGATAATCAATTCAGATATGTGTGATTCCATGAATATGAGTATGTATACCAAAATGGCGGGTATACCACAGGCAAATGGAGCCCAAACCGGCATACCGCCCAGGGGCACCAACCAACCGCGCACTTCCGGATCGCTGGGCGAAAGTCCCTCTGGCACGCTGAGCTTATCGGTATACACCTGGGGTATGAGATAATCAATCAAAACAAAAATCGCTATAGCGATTGGTACACCAAAATCACCCAGCGCACGGCGAGCATTTCGTCCCAGGAAGTGAGAATTACGGAAAAGTTTTAAATAGTAGGCGATAGTGAAGGTGCCCAGGGTGAGTATTGTGCAAAAGAGTGCGGTATTTGGCATATTTATATGTGTTGCAGTGGTGGGTGTTATGTGCATGCTCGCTGTTATATTTGTTATTGTCGGCTCCGTGGTCATATTCATATTACCGAAATTATCCAAGCTTGTGTTAGCGAAGTGATGCATTTGTGGTGCTAGTGTTGCTGGTGGAAAATTATAATCGGCCAAAAGTGGATTTTTCTTATACACCGAAACTAGCTTCGTCAACGTCTCATAGATATAAATCAATGTTATCAATGCTGAGAATATTTCTTGTGTAAAACGTGTAAAGAGTCGTACATAAACGCTGCATTCGAATGCCGATAATGTGGTGGCAATAACTGCAAGCCAAACCCCAATATAAGCGCGTATTGTGAGGAAAGGTAGCTGATTCTCGCGACAAAAGTTAATGAGCGCTTCGTCAAAAAGTAGCAACGGACCGGTAGTGCCTATAATATCGAGCGGTTGCCCCGAAATAGAATGAAAAATTATGCCACATACAGCTGTACTCAATAGTGTCTCCGATATGCCGATTAGATTTCCCGTCTTCTCAGAGGCTAGACCGCCAAAGGTGATTGCTGTCGAAAGGCATGCAAAGTACATAAAGATTGTCGCCGCAAGTGTTTGTGAATTTAGGCCATCGGTTATATCGCTCTTATACATAGGCAAGCGACGTTTGAGATCATTACGCAGACCGCCCCACCATTTGTGCGTCTTTTCGAGTGGATTTATTTTCTTTTTACCATCACCATCATCAAAGTCAGGCTTCTTTTCGACTAACACTTTGGCTTCTTCCTTCATGCGCGCCTTTAACTCTTTCTGCACCTATTTTTGTGGAATTTGAGAAGTTGGTTTATAGAAGTTTTTTAGTAAGTGTATCCATATAGTGAAGCAATCAAAAAAATTTTGAACTTTTAGATCAAACAAAAAACTTTGTTTAGAAATGCATCGAAAACAGGGTGTTGAGATGAAACGTATTTTTCATTCAAGAAAATGTCTAAAAAAATACGTAAAAAATTTTTTTATGTAAAAGGTAGATAGATCCTTTTCTCTCTTAAGGGTAGAATTATTGTCCCTAATAGTACATTTACACTGGACCAAATTTGGCGAGTTCAAATTAGCCACTTCGACACCGTTTACTTTGGCAAATTTGCACTTGGCTTCACCTTCCCTGCAATAATTTTTTACCAGGACACAAAGCCATAGAAAGAAAATGTACCATCGTGATGTTTCAAAAACCTGTAGAGTAATAATAATAGAAGGGTCAAAAAGGTTTATGTCTTTTCCTGGAAAAGTGGCCCGTTTTCTTAAAAAAAAAAACTAGTTGAAATTGTTATTTACAGCTGTGCATAGTGCATAAGTTATCACACGTCATTTACCCATTAAGATTCTTGCTGGGCAATTCTAAATGTGGAAAACCCGCAGGGTTGCTATTTGGATGAACTGTGGATTGTATTATTCGGAAAATTTGGTGAAATGAGACCAAATATGATGATGTTCCAAATTTGGAAAATGAAATTTGTATGGAAATAAGCGCCAAATTTGCAATTTTTCGCCTTATTTGGTGCAGTGTAAACGTATTATAAAAGGGAATGTTTAATAACCAGGGATAAAAAATAAACGTTCTGTAAAGGGTAGACCAATCGCTTCTTACTTTAACTTTCCTTTACTTGCATTGAAAATAAACATTCATATAATCTATTTCCATTAACGCATTTTTGAACAAAATGTAAAATATATTGGTTTATGCGGGAGATAGGGCTTATAATAGACCAGAGAAAAGGAATTTACCTTATGAATATTTTCCAATTTAAATGAACTTGGGTTTTTTTCTTGAGCTGCTCTATCGTTTGAAAATACTAACTACAGTTATATTATGAAATATGACAAAGTGACCACTTTCGAGGAGCAAATAGATTAATTGGGGGTTCCAAAATTTTTCGAAGCTCTACTATACGGGTTAGTTACAAAATGTGCTGATAATTTCATAGCTTTCTTAAGCATTCGAAAAACCTACCTCCAATGCTTTGCGTTTACGCGACTTAATCCAATCTTTCTTTGCTTTCAATTCTTCGAAGGGCAAGAGATCTTGACGCTCCCAATTGCCCGGTGGCAAAACAATCGAATCATCTAAGAATTCGTTAATAGCCGATAGCAGATCTTTACGATCGTCTGCCTTATATGCGATGCCATGAAAGAATTCATTCGCCATGAGCGTCGCTATAGAGCGTCCCACTTCATGATAATCCAAATCGAGCGTGAGTGGTCCCATTAATATGAACATGAAGCGCACAGGCACGGGTACTTCGGTTAATGTTGGCATGAGCACACCTTCGGCTAGACGCACGAAGGCAATAGTTGGTTGTTGTAGAAAGTCCACGGCGCCTACCTGTAGATATACAGTGATAAATTATAGGTATGACAAAGCAGAGAAATACTAAGTTTATTATATGAATGTGATACATACCAAAACAGTCATTGCTTCTGCACCTACAGGTATTCGCCTTAGAATGCTATCGTGTTGTAGCTTTTGTAGATTCTCTTGTGACGACGCATACATATCGTCTCTCATGTCAATCTTTAATTCATTGCTACGTTTACTGCCGCCAATATCGGCTGCTGGCAATATCTTCGGACGTTTGTCATCGCCCGGTAGGTTCTATGGGTGATAATAATTGTTTCGTGTTTTACAAAATGTTATATGTGAAATATCGTAAACTTATGTAGAAGTTATTAATATAGAGATTTATAAATAAAATTTGCCATATAACTTTAACTCACAATTAGACAAAGCATGCAGGTATTTAGAAAGCATTTCATGGGATTGTAACGTATCTAAATGTCAACAACAAAAATTAGTTTCGTTTTTGAAGACATGCATAAGATAAATTATTTAAAAATAGTTAAAAGTGCACACAAACAGCCATTTTTATAAACGAAAGACATTTAGGAAATTTATAAATCTCTCTCTTATTAGCCCTCCAGACATCAATCTTTGTCATCCCTGTGTTGCAACAATGCCAGTTCCTAATACATGAGAATCATGTCCTTCTCGAACATTTAAATTTTATTTCGAACATTGATGGTATTTTTACGATGTCCGATGGGTATTCCCATTTCCATCTTTGCAAAAACTGAATACTGACCTCATTTATTACATACTGTACTGAAATTTAACAAAACGCTTTAAAAATTATCTTGTTAAAAAGCTCAATACCCCTATGGTTTTCTTCAACAAACATCGATAGTCAAGGGTTGCATGATTTTGATTTGGTTGAATCATGGATTCAAAGATAGGTACACAGAGCCAAAAGTGCCTAATCAGGTTAAAAAGATTTGTTCATGATCAGTTTTTGGGCAAAGTGTAGTCGAAATGGTGGAAACGAAAAAAAACTATGGCTTTATGAGGAAATTCTCAAAAAAAAAAACTAAACATTGTTGACATCATATAGAACAAAGCTGTAATTAGACGCTGGCAAGCATGAGTACACGATGGCCGGGTTTAGCTTTCCAAAAATGGAAAGCTCGATTCTCTTATTTTCTTTAAATTGAAATATTAAAAGGAAAATCATCTCAATAATATGAAGGGCTTAGAACCAAAAGGATCTAAGTAACATCGACGTTGAATTGAGATAATAAAGGTTAAAGTAAATTACTTATTATAAATTCTGGGTAAATGCGCTTGAAATGATTCCTGTCTAAATGAATGCAGGTTAGTCAACCAGTTCAAAGGACGTTTACTGCAGAGGGAAAATAACTGTTAATTTTAAAAAATTATTGCAAAAATTTCCAATTGCCAAAAATCAGCAAGACTTCCAACGAACTTAAGTTTAGCACTTTGTTAGACTAAAATTAAAGGGGCTACAAAATTCTATACTCGAAAAAATTCTGCATGTTTTCTTGGCCGAGCAATCAACGTTCGAAATGTTATTGCAAGAATTTTTGGAGCCAGAAGGGTCTAAGTGCGCTTGAACCCAGACTAAAACTAAAATTACACGGGTTACAAAACTGCATACTTGAATAAATTCTGTATGTTCTTTACGCCGAGCAATTGAATTTTCTTTCTTGGAGGAGCGCACATAGATAATTTTGGCTCCAATCATTAATGCAATACAATTTAGTACGTTTTTGGCCTGGCAAATATATGGCACTAAAATGTCCAAAATGGCTTTATTTAAATATACAAATATGGGTTTAACTCAATTTAAAAAAAAATGTCACTTAGATCCTTTTGGTTCTGAGCTCTTCATATGTGATTTCTCTTTGAAAACATTAATAAGATTTTCTTTATAAATATATAAAGCACATCTTCCTAAAAAAAACTATAGAGATATCTTATCATATTTGTTCTATTTTATTAGGTACTTTTGGCTCTGTGTACAAATCAAAGATATTTTGTATTTATTAGGGCTGTTTACTGAACAAAAAAAGGTTCAGAGTAGGTTAGAGCAGAGCAGAGCAGCAGGCGGATTCCAGAAATCTCCATCCATCTCCATCTCGTAAATGCTAAAATATGCTAAAATGCTTAAGCAAATGAACTCTCAGAATTTTAGGAGATGACGCTTATTTGCGATTCTGATCCACAAGCCGCCTAGCTATGATAATAGTGCGTTATCTGCACTATAGATGGCGCGCAGGCATCACTGCAAGATATCAATTTAGTTGTGATCCTCTACAACTCAGAACAAGAAAGGGAAGCTGTCTTCGGCTGTGCCGAAGGCTAAATACCTTTCATGAATAAGCGTCACGATTTTCACTGTTTGATGCCAGTACAGCCTATCGCTTATAAGGGGGCGATGTGTTATATTGGTCCAATCTCATTTATTTTTAACATCGACATTCCACATTCTAAAATAGCCATAGTTACGAAATTTAACGTTCCTATCTATATAATTACAGGAGTTATCTACCAAAATCCGTTTATCGGAACAATCGATTGTATGGGGGCTATGTGAAATATTTATCCCATCTCGATGATTTTCAACATCGATATTTCACATATAAAAATAGCAACACTTACAAAATTTCACGTTCCTAGCTCTTAAACTAAAGGAGTAATAGCCCAAAATCCGTTTATCGGAACAATCGGTTGTATGGGAGCTATATGTAATATCGGTCCGATCTTGCTGGTTCCGACAAATGATTCCTATATTGGAAAATGGTGGCCGCATACAAAATTTCAGCCAAATATCTCAAAAACTCAGGGACTAGTTTGCGTTCAAACAAACAGACAGACAGACGGACATGGCTAAATCAACTCATTTCGTCATCCTGATCATTTCGGTATACTTATTGATGGGTCTATCTCTTCTTCTTCTCATACTTACAAACATCGGACCAAAGTTATAATACCATTTCATGTTCATGAAAGGTATAAAAAGCCAGAAGTAAACCGAAACGCCCGAAGTTACTAACTACTAATCCCTTACTTTTCAGCATTACTCTACTTTTTTAATTACAAAAGAAATTCCATTTTCGGTAAAAAGATTTGTGTTTGTTTATTAAAGTCGGTTAGGAAAAAATTTTAAATTGTTATATACACCTTAATTTAATTATTTATTGAGTTTTTCTCTATAAAATTGTTATACGGAAACAAAAAAAAAGTTATATATAACTTTTAAAGTTAGTTATAACTTTTAAATGATAAATAATATTACTTTTGTGACTCCGGATTATGATTTTTGGGACTGAAACTCGACTATATTCCTCTCCCGACTTTTTGCGACGTGTTTTTTGTAGTTTTAGTAGGATGGAAAAAAATAAAATTTCTAAAATTATGGGCAAATAAATAATTAAATATAAATTTTTCTTATAAATTACACATATTTAATGTTTTTGAGTAATTTTAGGGCCTAAAACAACATAGTTCTACCCTTTTTCCTATTTTTTTGCGTTTTAGCAACAACTTTTTTTCGTCGCCAAAATTTGCCAACTTTTGGAGAAAATTGGAGATTTTACGAGATGGCTAAAATTGCAGAATCGCAAATTTAGCTTAGTAGCTGTCAAAAACAGCTGAAGCAAAGGTGGAGATTTATAGAGATTTTCTTTCACTGGAATCGCAAAAGTCGCTAAAATTTAGCAAAATGAATTTAGAGATTTTTGGAGATGGAAACTAAGCATTAGCGAAAACTGGAATTCATGTACAGGACAGCTGTCAAAATAGAAATAGAGCAACTTGGAGCAACTTGGAGCAACTCAGAACAGAAATGCCATGAAACACTTGAATCTCGATAGTTTCTATATATTTTTTCTTTGTTTATAAAAATAAAAAAGCTATTAAAAACTTTCAATAAGAACATAGAGCTACAAACATCAATATGCAACAAATTTGGGTGTGTTGCTTATCAACAGATACATCGAAATAAACATGGCATTCCATAAAATAGTATTCTAACTCTTAAATTCGTATCCCCTTATTCATAAAATATAAAAAACAAGGTTTATAAAGCTCGTGTAATTCAAATGTGTATGAAAATATTATTTTAAAAAGCTTCATAAATAAGTTCTTTTTATGAAAACAGGGGTTAAAAAATAACAGAGGGTTAAAAATTAACAGATTTATTAACCAATTATGTATATAATTAATAAATTTGGAGTAACTGTATTTGCACTGTTAATCAAATTTTTTTTTAGTTTTTTATACACATGTAAAGAAATCTGTGTTTCTTAAATTTTGAAATAGTGTAAATACAGTAAAAGCTATATAAACTAGTTAACAGGGGAGAAAACCTTGACAAACAAAATAACAAAACTGGATTTTCTAATTTGTTTGCTATTTCTTGTTAATTTACTCCCATATATGAAAAGGTGGAGTGCCGCCGATGAGCATCACTGTTTGGGCCAATGTTGAGTGAAATAGATGCAGGCGGTGCACTCAGGGTCTCACACACTGAGCGACGCTTTTTTGCATTTTCGATGTTGAGTCGATGTTGTTGTATAGCATGTTGTTGTTGCTGAAAATGTTGTTGCATTTCGCTGCTCATCCAAAGCAACTGAAACCCAGGTGATAGTTTTTTTTTTATTGTATATAAATACAATGATATGGGTTTTTGAGAGCATGGATGTTACAATAAATATTTTATTAGGCCAATGAGTTAATGATTAGAATGAATGGGTGAAATATTTGAATCAGTGCGTCGTATATATAAAGATAATTGTTTAAACGCAAGTAAAAAGAGAAAGAGAAATACGTAATTACTTAATGATAAACTTTTACGTATGTATGTAATTAGGGGAACATGCTACGGTTGGATTTTTTTTGCTTAAGTAGATAGTAACTTGCTTAAAATATCGCCCCTACCATTGTTATAGGTAGTATCCAACTGGTTAAACACTTTGTATGCCCAAGAACATGTACTAAAACATCTTTAAATTTGCTTAATGAATTTTTGTTTACGTCTTTAGTTACTGCTAAACTATCTTAATTTAATCATCCACTCACCCTTCGTTTTCTATAAATCTAAGTAATTTTTATGAGAAAAGTTTTCAAAATAGTCGTTTTCATTTTAAGTGCTCTTTTGTAGTTATGACATTTGAGCAATCGACTGATTTAATTGCCAAAAAAAAACTTTCAAATGACTTAACTTGTTTGACAGACGGGTGTGTTTAGTACTTTATTGTTAGTCTTCTACGGTTATTTAAGTTTTTGTATAATACTTGAATAAGTATTTTATCTGTTACATCAATTTGCATGTAAATTGTAACTTAACATGAATCGAACTCAGATGACGATTTTTATGATTAGGTACGATGTTTATTGAAAAAAAAAAAAAATTTTTTGTGATTCCTCAATGTGTTCGATAATATGAATTGAAATCGATGAGATGAAAAAAAATACTAATGACAAACGATAATATGGGTATTATACTTGTATTTAAAAATGCTTCACTTTAAGTTCTAACTCAGACATTTTAGTTTCCACTATTTGACAGAGTTGCCACCTATTTGAAGTCTTCTAAAATTTAATAAGATATGCTTCAATAGCTATCAATAGCTATCGCATTTCAACACACATATTTTCTGATAGGGTTATCACCTAGAGTTTCCACCTAATCTCATTACTGTGAAGCAGTAAGTAAGGCAAAGTGTAAATTCTGTAATTATTAGGCGTAAATACAGGTGAAAACGAGTAAGGACGTCTAAGTTCGGGTGAACCGAACATTAAATACCCAGCGATAATTTTCAGAACGGAATAACAATGATATAGGCCCTAGGAGGATTTACCTATAGTTTTTACTATCTTACCTTACCGAATTATGTCAATTTATGTGATTTTCGAAATTTTTCATATCGAAAGTGGGCGTGGTCGTGAAGCGATTTCGCTCAATTACCTTGTAACAATTTCATCGTTCTACCGTAATCAGTTTAAAAGTTATGACCCATGAAATTTTCAAATATGCGGTGCCACGCCCACTTTAAAAAAATTATATCATTTTAGCCATTTCCGTTACCGAATTATATCAATTTAGGTGATTTTCAAAATTTTCGATTTTTAAAGTGGACAATGTCCACTGTACATGAGTTCCAGTTTTCGCTAATGCTTAGTTTCCATCTCCAAAAATCTCTAAATTCATTTTGCTAAATTTTAGCGACTTTTGCGATTCCAGTGAAAGAAAATCTCTATAAATCTCCATCTTTGCTTCATTTTTTGGCATATTTAAGCGATGAACGTAAAATGAATCAGATAACGTAGCTCAGCTGTTTTTGACAGCTACTAAGCTAAATTTGCGATTCTGCAATTTTAGCCATCTCGTAAAATCTCCAATTTTCTCCAAAGTTGGCAAATTTTGGCGACGAAAAAAAGTTATTGCTAAAACGCAAAAAAAATAGGAAAAAGGGTAGAACTATGTTGTTTTAGGCCCTAAAATTACTCAAAAACAATAAATATGTGTAATTTATGAGAAAAATTGATATTTAATTATGTATTTGCCCATAATTTTGGAAATTGTATTTTTTTCTTTCCTACTAAAACTGCAAAAACCACGTCGCAAAAAGTCGGTAGAGGAATCAAAAGTCGAGTTTCAGTCCCAGAAATCATAATCCGGAGTCACAAAAGTAATATTATTTATCATTTAAAAGTTATAACTAAAAAACATTTTTTGTTTCCGTATAACAATTTTATAGAGAAAAACTCAATAAATAATTAAATTAAGGTGTATATAACAATTTAAAATCTGTTCTTAACCGACTTTAATAAACAAACACAAATCTTTTTACCGAAAATGGAATTTATTTTGTAATAAAAAAGTAGAGTAACGCTGAAAAGTAAGGGATTAGTAGCTAGTAACTTCGGGCGTTTCGGTTTACTTCTGGCTTTTTCTGAGTTGTAAAGGATCACAACTAAATTGATATCTTGCAGTGATGCCTGCGCGCCATCTATAGTGCAGATAACGCACTATTATCATAGCTAGGCGGCTTGTGGATAAGAATCGCAAATAAGCGTCATCTCCCAAAATTCTGAGAGTTCATTTGCTTAACCATTTTAGCATTTACGAGATGGAGATGGATGGAGATTTCTGGAATCCGCCTGCTGGACATGGTTGGAGGGCGATTTTATCCAATTTCATCAGGCATACTCACAACTTTACTAGTATGCTTTGCGCCAAATTTCATCGTTCTATAATAATCAGTTTAAAAGTTACGACCAGTCGAGTTTTCAAAAATGTCTCACTTAAAAGTGGGCGGTGTCACGCCCACTTTAAAAATGTATGGAAAAATTGTAAGAGAATGACCAGGGGAATTTACTTATACTTAAAATTATATCATTTTAGCCATTTCAGCTATCGAGATGTGTTAATTTATATGATTCTCGCAAATTTTCGATATCGAAAAAGGGGCGTGGTTATCATCCGATTTCGCCCATTTTCAAAAGCAGAAAGTAGCCTGTTTACAAAATTTCATGCAAATATTTCAATTTTGACTTAAGTTATCGTGTACACGGACAGACGGACGGACATGCGTTAAAGAATTTTTTTTTCAACCTAAAAACTTTCATATATGGAACTCGATATCTATCTCGATTATTATGTGCCGTTACGTAATAGCGTATGCGGAAAAAAGTATAATACCCTTGTACTAATACTAGTACGCTGGGTATAATAATCACGTAAAGGCCAATTCACGCAGCAAACCAAAAAGTTAAAATATGAATGTACAATAATTTTATTATATGAATGCATGCATGTGTATGTGTTACATACATATACAAATGATTTTTTGAAAATGTAATGCATTACATGAGCTTAATTAAATGTTAATAAGATATGTATGTTAATGCCATAGCTAACGATCAGATGAATTCTGCAATGTTAGTTAATGCAATTGTAGTAATATTATTTAGTGACAAATTTATGTACATACAATGTATATTCATTTTACGTAAAATCCCTATTTAACTAACTATACGCAACGCCTATAACCGAGACTAAATCAATTGAATAACAATACATATTTATTTACATTCTATTATTTTGTTTAGCAGTGTGTGTTTTGCAATACCAATAAGTGTGTGTATTAGGGTGGTCCTTATAATCAAATATGGGAGTTTTTCCAGTCTCATCCCCCAGATCGGCTTCACCACGGTCAACTATATCGCACACAATTTTTTATACCGATTGGAGATGGTTTAGGCGTGTCGCATAGGGTCAAAGTACAGATTGCTCCATGGAGACTAAAAAAATAAAAGTGATTTTTCTTTTTATCTAATACTTGAAATCGGTAGTGCTATGGTAGGAGATATCACATGCAAAATCTGGATCCGATTGGAAACGTCCAAGGCGTGTCGCAGGGGGTTAAAATTCAGATTATCCCATGGAGACTAAAAAAATAAAAATAATTATTTTTATCTAATAATCAAAATCGATAACCTATGGTCGGAGATATTACACACAAAATTTGGTTCCAATTGAAACACCTAAGGCGTGAACTTGAACCGCCCTGCAGCACGCCTTAGGCGTTTCCAATCTGCACCAGATTTTGCATGTGATATCTCCGACCATAGTGATTTCGAGTATTAAATAAGAAGAAAAATCATTTTTATTTTCCATAGAGCAATCTGAATTTTGTAATCCCTGCGACTCGCCGAAACTATCTCCAATCGGGATAAAAATTTGGGTGTGATATCTTCGGCTATATTACTTTCGACTTGGGGGTTGAGCCTTCGAAAATCTAATTATAAAAATTTCTCCATACAGATAAAGACCACCCTAATGTTTCGATATAAACAAACGTTTACAGGGTGTCTAGTAAGTCAACTTGGAGAATAATGTCAAAAACTGCTTTGGTTTATTTGAACTATTTTTCTGAAACCACGATTCAACTTTTACAAAAAGACTTGTATTATCTACTATTTTCCCTGGTTTTACTTAAATCTTTAATGGTTACAGCCATAAAAGTCAAGGTTCTGAAACAGATGAATTCAATCTAAATAGATCTCAAAGGTTTTAGTATTGACGACCACATTTTATGTAAGCATGGTTTAGGCTTACAACAGGGGAGCTTAATGATTGCTTACACCCGAACTTAGACTCCCTTATTTGTTAAGTATAAACAGTTGAAGTACTGGACACCCTTTTTGTATGGGTACATAGAGATTAAAATACCTATGGTACAAATATATCTATATGTATGTGAGAAGGGTGTAAACTTAGATTGTTACCTGCAAACTTGTATAGCTGCTATATTTCCGCTTTGTAAATGGAAATCCACTTTGATGTTCATTCACGTGCCGATGTCGCAATAACAGTGAACGCATAAGCGCCGGCTTGTCTTCTGCATTAATTAGTTCTTCAACAACCATCTAAAGGTGAAGCGAAATAAAAGAATGTTTAATAAAATACAAATATTTAAGAATATGTTTGCATGTATGAAACACAATGTCGTGTAAAAAAAAAACATTTGATTGCTATCTGCTGAGTTGTTACGTCAGAAGGCGTGGCGTTTTTGTTATCAGAATATCGTATAATTTATATATGTACGTAATTTAAATGTTCAACGTTATCTAGCTCTTCACCTAATTTTGACTCATTCAGTTGTAATCACCTGTTCAACAACTCGATAAGCTACAGCTGGCAAATCCTTTTCATTCAAATCGAGCAGCACAACGCCTGTTTCAAGGCAACGGCGTAAATTGAGCAACGAATGGAAGGACAGCGAGGCAACATGCGGTTTTCCCCAACGATCGGAGCCTTCCTCAACATCTTCCTCATACTTAATCCAACGTGCAGTCTCTTTCCATTCGCGATCTTCACCAAGTCCGATAAGTTCATCAAGTTGTACGAAAATCTTAAGAAAATTAAAAATAAATGCCATAGTTTAGTAATTATCGTTTGTTTATAATAAGTTTATTTTGTTTTACCTCATGCGGACTATGATCGTAGACCTTTTTCAATTGCAAGCCTGCCACAGTAATTTGTGGCAATTCACGCAGCTTGATTGAGGAGTGGTGAATTTTATGACGTCTGAGGGCTCGTGGATCATCGGAACGATGAGATCTCAACTCGTTGAGATCGGCTTCCTATTTAATAAAATAATCACAGTTTAGTTTTTATTGTTAAATGCGATTTAACAAATTGAAAAAGAAGTTTTGAAAAAATCAAATGTGTTCAAGCATAAGCAGTGCTACACAACCTTTGAAAACCGCTGGCGTGACTAGAATTGCAACATTTACCATCCAGTTGGTATTTTTCAAATGTTTTTTTTTTTTTTTTTTTTTTCAATACAAGAGAAGATCACATAGTAGAATAAAGCAAGTTATAAGTGATTTATGTTTCTTCTTTTGTTTAAAAGTGCTTTTGTATACATAAATTTTTAACTATACTAGCAATATATTAATAGGAAGATTCATAAGCCTCTATAACTACTCGACGAATCTAGAATAATTGCCGAAAACAACGTCTTCTAAGCTTCAAAAATAATTTACCTCTAATGTGGTATCCTCCGGTTGCACGGATACCTTGCGGACACCGGCCTCGCCATTCTCCTCGACCACTTTTTTGTTTTCGACGCTGTCTTGATGGGAATATTTACGTTGTCTATAATACTGGTGACGGCTGTAATGAGGAAGAAGTTAAAAGTTTAGATTTAGCTAATACTAGAAAAATATGGATTTTGAGATATATACAAATTTTAGCGTGGGCGAAAAAAAATATAAGTTGAATAATAACATAGTGCAACAAAATTGACCAAAGTTAAAATACCTGGGAAGTAATAGCATTTTTCTGGTAGATCTCGGTGAATTAAGAAGAACTGCGTAAGTGGACACCTCCAAAATCTTGATCTAGGGGTCAAAAACCGATTTTTATTACGTTCGAACACTTATGAGCCTATATCTTACGTAATTTTAAGAGATACGATATATATATGAACCGGAAAGTAGTGGTAAAAGTGGTAGTATTTGCCCCACAAACACATTTTTTGGTCAACTTTGGCGCTATGCATATTTTATAAGAAGCCTATACAAACCTTGAATGGTGTTTAGCAGTAAATTTGTTAATTTGATCAAAAAAGCTGAAAACTGACGAAGTTATTAAAAGTTCCATAAAAACTAAATACAAAAAAAAATTATTTTTTCTATAATTTGAAAATTAAAATATATAAAACCAAGTACCTATAGGTTTACTAAAATTTTCAAATTATATGGCAAAATAACTTTTTATTAAATTTAGTTTTAATGGAAATCTTCATCAGTTTTCACTTTCCAATTGGTATATATATATATATATATATCTTCTATCGAGATCAAGAAAAAAAATCGGGTTGAAATCACAAAAGATACAGCCTCATAAGTGTTTGAAGGTAAGAAAACCCGGGTTTTGACCCCTAACTCGAGGTGTCCGGCAAATTTATTGTACGAAGTTCTTCTTAACTCACCGAAATCTACCAGAAAAATGCTATCTCTTCCCAGGTATTTTTCGTGTTGCACTGTGTAATCATTATCAACTGGTTTGGACAACTTACAAATAATAAAATATACGTTCTACATGTGTCCCTGTTACAATTATATTATATGTAGAGATTTTCCAACTTTGACCATGAATATCTTTTTAATGGTGAGATAAATGAAAAACAACAAATTTTAATTGAGAGCTTAGGTTCGCCGTCAGAAAGAAGACTTCATAATCCATAATATTAAAAACTACTAGCCCGATAAAATTAGTTTATCTTGTATAACAAAAGCTCCCACATAGCCAATTTTCTTGTCAAGAGATTGGGTTCACTCCCAGGAAGAAAATTGCGAAAGTCCCCATCGATCCCGTTTGTACTAAAAAAGTTATTTGGTATCAAAGGTCGAGAAAAATCCAAATTTGATTTTTCTCTACTCTTGACCCCGAATAAGCTTTTTAGAACAAATGGGATCGATGGGTACTTTTTCAGTTTTCCTTCTGGGAGCGAACCGAAGCTTTCTACAAAAATTTGGCTCTGTGGGAATTTGGTTTTACATGATAGATCTAATTTCCCAGACTAATATTTTTTGATATTATGCATGCAGGAAAGGTAGCTCTAAGCTCGAGAACTATAAACTTTTTGAAGAAAAATCCTGAAAAGTCCATTCGTGGCTTATATTTTCATATAATTTCCAGAACTTATTTTACAATGGCGATATCTTAAAACTGGTTACTCTTAGAGAAAAATTTCTACGGCCACATTGGTAGAGAACTTCCAGGTCTACAACTTGGTCTCTAGTATTTTTTCGAGAAAACTTACCGTTTTCAAGAAAAGTCCAAAAAACCTAAAATTTTGACATTTGAAAACCTTTCAGAGCTGGAACAGCTCTTGCCAAACAAAATAAATAATCATGAGACCATTTGACCTCACACTTGAAGACAGCTTTCTTGGGCATTCTTTATAGATATTTTGGATAGAACGAAAGCTCTTACTATTCACCGCAGGATTGGAAAAAAATTTGACTCTCGTCGCAGCTTATTTCTTCAATCGTGTTCATGAGGTCGCAGATATTTCTATGATTTTCTATTTCGTATGAAGTAAAATTACGGAAAAATTATTTTTTGGGAAATGAAAACTTTTACGTAGTCTTTCCTGTAGAGAGTGCTATTTTCTACAAATATTTTGGAAGAAATTCCTATTAATATCATTTCGATATGATTTCGACTTCCATGGTCGAATAAAAAAATGTTTTTTTTTTTTGGTCCACCCTAGCTTATATATCTGTAAATTAAATACATTAACAAGTTCCAACTAACCTTCTTCTTCGTTTACGTTCATGTATATTGTCAGCGGGTTGTTCATCGTAGACTAAAATAGGCGGGGATACTACAGCTTTTTTCTTTCCAAAATGTACTTGCTTTTCGTCGGCGGAGTTATCCTAGTTGGATAAAAAAGTTTATGGTCAGTTAATTGGGTATAATAGTTGGTATGTAAATAAAAGCAGTTATTAAAAGCATCTCACACACAACCTGTCATTTATGAAAGTTTATAGAACCAATTTCCCCTAAAGCGGGAGGTACGCTAATATGTTTTAAGAAGGCTAAGAATGACATCATAAACTTGCCTCTTTAAAAGCATTTACATTGAAGCCATTTCGAAAATGAAGTTCTACCTAACGTATTGCACACTAAATCAAAATCGGAGCAACTTTCAGTTAAACGCTTCTGGATCGCATAAAAGTAATTTAATTTTGGCATCACTGTGCTCTTTAAAGAGTAAAGATAATTGCGGCATTTATTTCTATTAGACGATTTATGCCAAGAAAGGGACCAAAAAAATTTTGATGTGTGACGGATTTTGATTTACTTCCCAAATCCTAGTATGTACAGCTACGGTCAAAATAATAGCAGTAGATTTGATATCGTTCGATGAAACAAAAAGAAGCTGTGTTTTAAATAATTTTCATTTTAGCGAATTCTATAGCGGAAACCAATGAAAAACAAATTTAAAAAAAATTTAAAAGTTTATACAAAGTTCATAATAGTTAATTTAACTTTAAATAAAATGCATCAAAACTAAAAACTTTTTTGTCAGAATTTTTAGAAAATTTTTGACTATGCAATTTATTAGCCCAATCAATTTTACTCTAAAAATTATTATAAAAAATTATATAATTTAAGTTAAAAATCGCTAATATATCGTTAGAAAGATCTATATATCTTTTATCGAGATCAAGAAAAAAAAATCGGGTTGAAATCACCTAAGATACAGCCTCATAAGTGTTTGAAGGTATGAAAACCCGGTTTTTGACCCATAACTCGGGATTTTCTTTATTGTACGCAGTTCTTCTCAACTCACAGAGATCTACCAGAAAAATGCTAATACTTCCCAGGTATTTTAACTTTGGTCAATTTTGTTGCACTGTTCTATGAACTTTGTGTAAACTTTTAAATTTCTTTTTCATTGGTTTCCGCTATAGAATTCGCTATACTAAAAAAGAAAATTATTAAAAACACAGCTTCTTCTTATTTCAATGAACGATATCAAATCAAATTCCACTGCTCTTATTTTGACCGTAGCTGTACATCCCTGAAAACTCTACTTGCAACAATCAAACTTACCGAATGATCACCGTGACCAGCTCGCTCCGATACTAATGGATAGTCTTCGGGTATATCATCATAGTTATTTTGTGGGTTGACGGGATCAGTTGTGCTCTCATATTCGGAGTCTTCTTCAATATTAAGTTCACTTTTACGATGTACTGTAATTAAAATAGGTGAATCTACCTGAGTATCGGCATTCGTTTCAGAAATGGAATTCATGTTGATTTATTTATTTATTTATTCGTTCGTTTATAACACTTTTATGCTTAACTGGTTTTTGAAATAAAAATTAACTGTCAATTGATTTTTCTTTTATAATTTTTGTTTACATATGGATTTTATTTATTAAAAATTTAGTGTTGAAAAATGCTGTTTAAATTTTTTATTTTTGAAACTTAAGTAAAGAGGAAATTAAAAATGAAAAAAAAAATTAAACGAGGTAGAGGAAGACTCATAATAACAGAGAGAGAGAGAGAAAAAAAGAGGAACATAATACTCCATTTAAGAGGTGAAGGGGGCAGTGGGTATAGGAATATGACGAGATTAGTAATACTTTTATAAGTATGAATAGGAAAGAGAATATTGCTGCTCAGCGCATATTCTCTACGCTTCTCCATATATGTTTTGATAAAGTTCAACTAATAATCACACTCACCATTGCTTTGTTTATACGAACCAATCGGTTGATTCGCGTCCTGAAATTTTGTTACATCGAACTTTTCCTTGTGCGCACTTGGACCGGCGAAAACTTTTTCCATTTCCGAATCCAAGAAAACTTCGTTTGGATCCTCATTCCCGGTGGACTAAAAAAAGAAAACAAAAATATTTTAAAATAAACGTATTAAATAGTAAATAGCACTTAAACTGATAAAATAAGTAATGTTAAAATTCCACATATTCATGATAAATATTACTGGTCGCTTTCCCTACAAGTGGACCCAAAACCGTAGTCGTCCGTTAAAAAATGCGCGCGTCAACACAAATGAAACCGCGTCAAGTGAAAGATGAATAAAATCGAATATTGACTGCTCAATAGCTTTGATGTTGATGATATCAAGATATACGAATGAAAGATGCATGTTGCAATAACCATTAACCGGCAGCAGAGAATTTATGTGCCCATGTATAAATATTTCTAAGTGCTACATAACATAGCGACATCTATTCAAACACAACTGTATGAAGCCACATATGTATTTTATATTGAAATATCTTTGCTAACTTGCTTGAGTGGAAGTTATTAGTTTAATAGAATTGAGTGATTGAAATAGAACGCGTACAAGTCACATGACTTCTATTTATTGATTTATATGTGAGTATTGCTGTATTTGTTTATTGGTCTGTCTGCCTTTTTTTTTACTCACTCCTTTACATAACTGTTTGTTTACATTCGTTTATTGAAGCTTTGAAGGTAAATAGCTCTATGGTAGTTATTCCTAATAAATAATCACATAAACAATGATATAAATTTAGCGAGAAATGTTCCCACAGAAGCAAGTGTTGCATATTCGTGTTGAAACCTATATCTGTACCTACACAGGTGAAGTTGTACTAATAAATATTTTTATACCTTTCATGAACATGAAATGATATTATAACTTTGGTCCGCTGTTTGTAAGTATTAGAAGAAGAAGAGATAGACCCATCAATAAGTATACCGATATGGTCAGGATAACGAGATGAGTTGATTTAGCCATGTCCGTCTGTCTGTCAGTTTGAACGCAAACTAGTCCCTCAGTTTTTGAGATATTTGGCTGAAATTTTGTATACGGCCACCATTTTCCAATATAGGAATCATTTGTCGGAACCAGCAAGATCGGACCGATATTACATATAGCTCCCATACAATCGATTGTTCCGATAAACGTATTTTGGGCTATAAGTCCTTTAATTTAAGAGCTAGGAACGTGAAATTTTGTAGGTATTGCTATTTTTATATGTGAAATATCGATGTTGAAAATCATCGAGATGGGATAAATATTTCACATAGCTCCCATACAATCGATTATTCCGATAAACGGATTTTGGGCTATAACTCCTGTAATTAAAAACGTAAAAACGTGAAATTTTGGAAGTATCGCTATTTTTGTATATGAAATATCGATGTTGAAAATCATCGAGATGGGATAAATATTTCACATAGCCCCCATACAATCGATTGTTCCGATAAACGGATTTTGGTAGATAACTCCTTTAATTTAAGAGCTAGGAACGTGAAATTTTGTGAGTATTGCTATTTTTGTATGTGAAATATCGATGTTGAAAATCATCGAGATTGGCTAAATATTTCACATAGCCCCCATACAATCGATTGTTCCGATAAACGGATTTTGGTAGATAGGAAAGTAAAATTTCGTAGCTGCTGCTATTTTAGAATGTGGAATGTCGATGTTAAAAATCAATGAGATTGGACCAATATAACACATCGCCTCCGTATAATCGATAGTTCCGATAATTTCGGTATGAGCTAAATTTAAATTCACACAGGTTTTACTGGGATCAAACAGTGAAAATCGTGACGCTTATTCATGAAAGGTATTTAGCTTTCGGCACAGCCGAAGACAGCTTTCCTTACTTGTTTTTGTATGTGTTTATTTTTTTTTATACCCAGCGTACTAGCACATATAATATTGTCCACATAACGATACTACGTAACGGCACAAAATAATCGAGATAGATATAGAGTTCCATATATATAAGTTCTTAGGTTGAAAAGAGAAGTTCATTAGGGCATATACGTCCGTCTGTCCATACGTGTACACGATAGCTTGAGTAAAAATTGAGATATTTGCATGAAATTTTGTATACCGGGTCAGGTAAGTTGCTATTGAAAATGGGCGAAATCGGATGATAATCGAAAGTCACATACATTGACATATCACGGTAGCTGAAATAGCTAAAATGATACAACTTCATACGCGAGTCCCCCTAGGCATTATATTATAAATTATTGATACATTTTCTTAAGCGGATGTGGCACCGGCCACTTTTATGGGAGGAATATTTGAAAATTCGACTGGTCATAGCTTTTAAACTGATTACGGTAGATCGAAAAAGATCGTATCGCGATCCAAGAATTTTTCATGCTAAACGTTCAGTACGGATGTAACATCCATTAATCGCGTCAGGGATAGGGATTGGGATAGGGATAGGGATAGGGATAGGGATAGGGATAGGGATAGGGATAGGGATAGGGATAGGGATAGGGATAGGGATAGGGATAGGGATAGGGATAGGGATAGGGATAGGGATAGGGATAGGGATAGGGATAGGGATAGGGATAGGGATAGGGATAGGGATAGGGATAGGGATAGGGATAGGGATAGGGATAGGGATAGGGATAGGGATAGGGATAGGGATAGGGATAGGGATAGGGATAGGGATAGGGATAGGGATAGGGATAGGGATAGGGATAGGGATAGGGATAGGGATAGGGATAGGGATAGGGATAGGGATAGGGATAGGGATAGGGATAGGGATAGGGATAGGGATAGGGATAGGGATAGGGATAGGGATAGGGATAGGGATAGGGATAGGGATAGGGATAGGGATAGGGATAGGGATAGGGATAGGGATAGGGATAGGGATAGGGATAGGGATAGGGATAGGGATAGGGATAGGGATAGGGATAGGGATAGGGATAGGGATAGGGATAGGGATAGGGATAGGGATAGGGATAGGGATAGGGATAGGGATAGGGATAGGGATAGGGATAGGGATAGGGATAGGGATAGGGATAGGGATAGGGATAGGGATAGGGATAGGGATAGGGATAGGGATAGGGATAGGGATAGGGATAGGGATAGGGATAGGGATAGGGATAGGGATAGGGATAGGGATAGGGATAGGGATAGGGATAGGGATAGGGATAGGGATAGGGATAGGGATAGGGATAGGGATAGGGATAGGGATAGGGATAGGGATAGGGATAGGGATAGGGATAGGGATAGGGATAGGGATAGGGATAGGGATAGGGATAGGGATAGGGATAGGGATAGGGATAGGGATAGGGATAGGGATAGGGATAGGGATAGGGATAGGGATAGGGATAGGGATAGGGATAGGGATAGGGATAGGGATAGGGATAGGGATAGGGATAGGGATAGGGATAGGGATAGGGATAGGGATAGGGATAGGGATAGGGATAGGGATAGGGATAGGGATAGGGATAGGGATAGGGATAGGGATAGGGATAGGGATAGGGATAGGGATAGGGATAGGGATAGGGATAGGGATAGGGATAGGGATAGGGATAGGGATAGGGATAGGGATAGGGATAGGGATAGGGATAGGGATAGGGATAGGGATAGGGATAGGGATAGGGATAGGGATAGGGATAGGGATAGGGATAGGGATAGGGATAGGGATAGGGATAGGGATAGAGATTCATACCGACAAAACATTTTTGCAGGACAACGTCTACCTGGTCAACTAGTATGTGTATAACAAAATACATTAGGTTATTTACGATAAATAATATCACTCATACGCCTTGTATGCTTTTTGCATTAATTTCTTATGCGACCTATGATTTTTTATGTCAAAGCAGCAGTGGTCGGTTGCTTGAAGTGGTCACTAGAGCATTCATGTCATATTTCCAGGAAAAAATCATTTGTTATAACAGACACCAGTAACTGACGTGAAGTGAAGTGTGTTATTTTCCAGTGAAGTGTGTTATTTTCCCCAATTTCAGGTATTGAGCAACTACTTAACTAACATATTCAGAACAGGAAGGTCATTTTCGACCTGTGTGGGTAGGCGGTCCAAGAAGATGGGGTGGGGATATTCAGAAAGAAGTCCACTTGTCTATTCGTATTTTTGCAAAAATTCCACAGTTGCCCGCAAATTGTTCGCAAGTAGCAAATATCGCCTTTATGCAATTTCACAATGATATCTGTGAACTGACCATTTATATATACATATTTGCAATAACTTTAAAATTCGCCATAAACCTAAAAATCTAAAAAAATCGTGTGGAGGTTGGATTTGAAAGGTTGACTCGTTTCGTTTGTGATTCATCTACTTTGCACCCATACAAATACATATACAGCCGTTTGCAAAGAATTTTGAAACACACTTTGTTACTTGTTCGATCAATATATCACATTAATATTTGAGATGCATATGGGCGCTCCCATTAGTGATGGGAGTGAAAATCGCGACCGCTTATTTTCCAATAATTTTAAAAATCAAAGGTTTCAATTAATAAGTCTAAGTTCGGGTAAACCGAACATTAAATTCCCAGCGGTAGTTTTCATATGATTTTCGAAATATTCCATTTCGGAAGTGGGCGTGGTTGGAAGCGCTTTCTTCCAATTGCATCAGGTATACGACCTATAATGCTAGCCTACCTTGTACCAATTTCATCGTTCTACCGTAATTAGTTTAAAAGTTACGAGCAATCGAATTTTCAAAAATGCCTGCCTTAAAAGTGGGCGGTGCCACGCCTAGTTTAAAACATTTGTCAAGAAATCATAATAGAATGACTAGGGGGCTATCCTACCAAACTATATCATTTTAGCCATTTCCAATACCGAATTATGTTGATTTAGGTAATTTTCGAAGTTTTCGATATCGAAAGTGGGCATGGTTGGAGGGCGATTTTAACCATTTTCATCAGGTATACTCCCAGTGATACTAGTATGCTTCGTGCCAAATTTCATCGTTCTACTCTAATCAGTTTAAAAGTTACGACCAGTTGAATTTTCAAAAATGCTTCCCTTAAAGTACATATATTATTTTAGCCACTTCCGTTACCGAATTATGTCAATTTAGGTGATTTTAGAAATTTTCGATATCGAAAGTGGGCATGACTGAAGGGCTATTTTATCCAATTTCATCATGTATACTCCCAACTATACTAGTATGCTTTGTGGCAAATTACATCGTTCTATCGTAATCAGTTCGAAAGTTACGACGAGTCAAATTTTCAAAAATGCGTGGGCGTGGCACCGCCCACTATACAAAATTTATGGAAAAATCATAAGAGAATGACCAGGAGGATTAACCTATAAAATTATATCATTTTGGCAATTTCAGCTACCGAGATATGTCAATTTATATATATTACATGTAATTTTCAAAATTTTCGATATCGAAAAAGGGGACGTGGTTATCATTCGATTTGGCCGATTTTTACTGAAGTTGTTGTGAACACGGACAGACGGACGGACGGAGGGACGGAAATACGGACAGACAGACGGACTTGCCTTAATGAACTCCTCTTTTCAACCTAAGAACGTTCATATGTGGAACTCTATATCTATCTCGATTGTTTTGTGCCGTTACATAGTACCGTTATGTGGACAAAATTATAATACCCTTGTCCTAGTACTAGATTGCTCGGTATAATTTTCGGCCTATCAACATAAGTATACGGCATGAAATAAGCCTCGCCCAGTTGATTTGGTGCGAAGAAATGAGAAGGAAATATTTCCGATTTGTGCAAAATTTTGATTTTAACGGATCTTTTTTATAAGAAATATGAAGTTTTAGTAGTTCTATTGAATGCATCATGGGTAATGTTGTATGACCACCAGATTGCGTCAAACCACTGAAAAAGTGAAAAATGGAAATAAGCTCTTTTGTTTGGTCAGTCCTCATTTGATAATATGGCAAAATATTAGTTTGGTAATCCAGTAAAATATAAAAAGTGTTAAATAGTGTCCATACATACATAGCTTTTGCACAATTTCAAAACTTTTATTATCTGGCCTATATAGTCTATCGGAGAGCTAAAAATAAGTAATTTTTGGGTTTTCTGGACAGGGGCATCATAGCTAGAATTGAAGATTTACTTGCGCGCCTCTAATAACGCTGTAAGAGATATTATTTTTAATGAGTTTTTTGTGGATTCTTATTATAACGGCAGTATTCCATAATTCAAAAAAAAAGAGAGTTATTTTTAGCATTTTTTTGATCTCCAAGGTTTGAAGGAAATCAGTGTGTTCTAGTGGAATAACGTTTATCCACCAACAGAGTGATGCTGCTTATAGAGAAATAACATTGCATCACCCATTCGAATTAAAGCACGTTATGATACTAACAAAGTTTAGAATGGATTTATTGGCTATTGAGGACGTATTATTTTAGTATTTTGCATATTTCACTTCCAGTTTGGCGCTGATCTAATAAAAGTTCAAGACACTAAAAAAATATTATCAGACGACTTGAAACTGTTTTTTTTTTTTTGTTTCTTCTACCAAACATTTTATATTTTCTCGTTTACAACGTTATTTGAGGCGCGAATGCAAGGTTCAATACGGAAAGTTTTGTTTCGAATATAGAAAGTGAGTTGAGGTAGTAGGGGAGACTTGTCAACAGTGGCGTGCCTTCGTTGCAATACGGCGATCTTTTACTCAGTCGTCTAAATATTACCCGCCTTGAGGTCTAAGATAGCGGGTCATTCGCTTCATCATTGTCCCATATGGCCTGTGCCGTTGAAATTTACTCATTCAAAAATAATCCACCATAATGCACGCATCAAACTACGATTTATTATCATTTTTATAAATGTGTCAACAAAATGGTGTATTCGGTAAATATGTACTTGAATTATAAGTAGCAAATGGATTAAATTTCATGGCACATTATAAATCAAAAAACAATTTATTAAGCACTTCAAAAATAGTTTATAAATCACTCCCACCGAACTGATAAGTGCCATTAAAAACCACCAACAAAATGTTAATACAACGGTAATGGCCCTAAATATTTACACAAAATTCGCGTTAATGTGATATACTACACTGCAGGACATAAACTTCGCCTATTAAATACATCACGTGGTGTAAATTTGTCTTAGCAAGCAGATTTCATTGAGTTGAATTTTGTGAAGTGACCCACTTTTTCTCGAAGTTGTACTATCTTTCTGAAACTTTTTGTATATTTCACAACAACAACAAAAATACTTTTTGATGATTTACTCACCATTGGTCACACAGATTTTGCTAATTTTTTAAGTATATATAAAAGATGGTATCTTCTAGCAAACGACGATAAAAATTTTTGAAAAAAAAAATTTTTTTGCAAACATTTTTTGCAATTTTTAACTTCTCCATCGTGGTCAGATGGCGCTTTTGTACCATGTTGTTGAGCATTCCATTAGTAACTATTAGCAAAAAAAAATTGTTTGGCACTTTAAGGTAGCGGGAGTTATTTACATTTATTACAGACTTTTTGTGGAATTTTTTTTATATGTACTGTGTACTATGAAGACAAAAAATTTAAATATTTCCGGTACCTTAAAGTGCCAAAATATTTTTTTTTGCTAATAGTTACTAATGGAATGCCCAACAACATGATAAAAATTGCGAATGTTTGAAAAAGAATTTTTTTGCAAAAATTAGAATCGTCGTTTGGTAGAATTTTTAAAAAATTAGCAAAGGCGGTTTGACCAATCGTGAGAAAATCATCAAAAAGTGAGGAATTTCGAAAAGTGTTGACAGCTATAACTTTGAAAATAATTCGAATTTCGAAAAATTGTTAAATACGCATTTTTGTTTAATCGTTGTGAGCCGTAGGTACTACCAACTTTCATTAAAATACATGGCCGTCGAAAAAATTGTAGGTGGCTCAGTTCACAAAATTCAAGTCAAACCTGCTTCGAGTGTCAACTCTAAATATCTATTTAAATGTTACTAGGAAAACTATATCGCGCCAGAGTTACAATTTCGGTGTAAAGCCAAGTACTATCATCAAAGCCGTGGAATATAGCCGATAACATACAATTGGCTTGTCGTAAAATGTTACTAGAAATTTTCATTATTTTGTTTCATTAATTCTTTGTTTATTTATCTCTTTTCCAATTTCATGGTTCAATATCAACAAATGTCACTTTTCGCAATGTTTTAAATGACATGGACAGTTAAAAAAGTCGTGAAAAAATGTTGCTAATGTCATATTGCGCAATATTTTCAGATCGTGAACTCAGTACTACTTTGCCGTGAAGTACAAGCGAAATTTCACGGCTATTTCACGACAAGAAATTTTGTATGGATTTTGACAGCTGTTTCACGTGAAACACGAAGTTAGTACCTAGCTTAACCAAAAAATTTTCGAAAATCAATTTAACGAACAATGACCTAAAATTGATAGGTCTTAGGTTCATCGTCAGAAAGAAAACTTCAAAAGTCCTCTTCGATACCATGTGTGCTAAAAAATTTATTCGGGATCAAAGGTAAAAATTTTAGGATATTTTTACTTTTCTCGAAAACGGTAAGTTTTTTCGAAAAATTACCTGAGGCCAAGTTGTAGACCTCGAAATTCTCTACAAATATGGTCAATTTTTTTGAAAAACTCAGGTTCGGGGTCAAAAGTCGAGAAAAATAAGGAAACCTCAAATTTGGATTTTTCCCGACTTTTGTCCCCGAATAAATTTGTTGCCAGACTGGGCCAACTATGTAGAAAAATAGTGTGTTTTTGGGGAATAACTATATAACTTTAATCTAAATTTTCAGAATGGTGAAAAAATTTACCATCGAAGGCAATGGAATTGAAGTTCCACAACCCGACTATAACGAATCTAACACGGAGCGAAATCTATGGATGGAACATCCATAATTATTGATATCACATTAAATAAAAATTGATATTTCTGTCCCATCAATGAATATGGATGTTTCATCAATGCTTTTTTGATAAATCACTATTGAAATGGTATCCATATAAACTATTGATAAATTCTAAATAGTTTAAAAAAACAAAATTTTATATAATTTGACATCTGGTTTCAGTGGGACTCGAACCATGCTCCTCTGGCACGTTCGCCCAGTATTCTACCATTCGGCTACGGCATATTATACAATTTTTAGAAACATGTTCAATCATAAGAAATTCAAAAAATCTTGAATTTAAAAAAACCGCTCCAACAAGTTGTAATATTGTTAGAAAATCCATAGTAAAAATTGTTGAACTATTATGATTATGCGTCCCAGAAAAATTTACATTTCGCCCATATATATTAATACGCTGTCTCTACCATTATTACTATGCAGTAAATATGGATATGGATATACCGACAATAGAAATTCATATCACGACCATAGATATTGACATGCCGTTCAAATATATTAGTATTCTATCCATAAATATAAAAAATAGTACAACATATCGATATGGCTGACATGTCATTTTACTTTTAATTGGGAGCAAATAATATTTGATAACTCGCTCATTCTGAATGAATATTGCATCAAACTCGTCGCTATCAATAGTGATATTGTCACAACATTCAATGCATTTCTCTCAGTGAAGTGTTCTCCCAATTCACAAGAAGGGCGATCCCGCAAACTGCGCCAACTACCGTGGAGTCAGCCTTATGAGTATCGCATTTAAGGTCCTATCAAGCATATTATGCGAAAGACTGCACGTAAACCGACTGATTGCACCTTATCAGTGTGGCTTCGGACCTGGTAACTACAATCGACCAGGCCGTAACTTCTGCTAATTCCAAGTTGGAAAAATAAGCGGAAAAATGGGTTTGTCGGTGAACGAAGGTAAAACGAAGTACCTGCTGGCATTAAGAAAAGAGTCAGCGCATTCGCGACTTGGCAACTATTTAAGCGACATAACATAGTTTCGTTTATTTCATCTGCATTACATATTATTGTAATTCGCATAGAATTTATGGAATATTCGGAATACATAGCTTATAGTCGCAATCACAAAACGTGTTTTTTCATAAGCAAAATGAATTAAGCCATTAGAGCCAATGTCTCAGACAAGCAGATCCTAAAATACGTGATATCTCCAATTGGCGCCAGTTGGCTCAACAAAGAACCGACTGGCGTAACATGTTGGACAGCCAAAATCGCCTAAGCGGTTAGAGGCTATTTTAAGTAAGTAAGTAAGAAAAAATTACTGTAAAAGTTACTGATCTCAATATTAAATTCTAGAGGGTTAAAATCGCTTGTTTGGACTTTCCACCTAATTTTTGGCATAAAAACGACAAACTATTGTTGTAAAAAAAAACATTAGCCTGAATATATTTATGTAGGAGATTGAATTTCCTACAAAAGCTGCCTAGCTTGAAGTTTTCTCAGACTAGGTGTTTTCTAGTATTCTAGCCACAAGCATTGGCATGTTTTCCGACTTCCCATTTTTGCTTTCAAATATTGTCAAAAATTTAAATACACATGCACGAACAAGATAGGTACAGATTCTAAAAGAAAATTGAATAAGATACAAAAAATATACATAACTCCTTTTTTTTGTAAAGTTACTCTTTCAAAAGCTATTAGCTGTTGAACTTCTTATGTGACATACCTTTCTAGGGTATTTTTACCTGGGTAAATAATACCTTACAAATCGACTAAAATTTTTGCACTAAACGGAGGGTTAAATAAAATGCATTTTTTTTTACTTTGAATTTCCCAAGCATTTATGATATCTTCATGGAAATTGTCACTTCAAGTCTTTTTGACACTCTTCGCGGTACAAAAACGAACTTTTTTTTTTGTCCTATGAACCAAATAGACTTTTTCGGAAAGTGGACAAAAAATAAAAATACACGTGTATCGGCGATTTTCATGAACACGTCAGAATTTTTTTTTTATGCATTTATGTACATAAAAAAATTCTGACGTGTACGTAAATTTTGAACTTTTTTGGAAGAATTTTCAGAAAATTTTTGAGTATGCAGTTTTGTAGCCCATCAAATTTTACTCTCAGAATGTGCAAGTTAGAACTCCATAAAAATTTTACTTGATTTTTTAGAATTTTGTTTGGCAAGGGTGTTGGGTGTTTTTTTCCATACAAGTGACAAACTAAATTTACTTTTGTATGGAGGAAAACACTCAACACCCTTGCAGGAAAATTCTGATAATTCAGGGAAAATTTGTAGGAAGTTCTAACTTGCACATTCTTAGAGAAAAATTGTATGGGCTACAAAAGTGCATACTCAAAAATTTTCTGAAAATTTTTCCAAAAAAGTTGAAAATTTTTTACATGCATAACGTACATAAAGTACAAAAAAAAATTCGGACATGTACATGAAAATCGCCGATACACGTGGGTAAATCCAGCGTCACTTACGTTTCACGCTTCAGTCTAAAAATGCATTTTTAGTGGTAATTTTCAATACTTCTTAAAATCGAGTTATACAGTTTCAAGTGTATTCGGGCCATATTTACGAATCAATTTAAACATGCCTTATAATGATTACATAGTTCCAGAAAATTGGTACTTTAGGTGTTGTCACTTACGTTTCCGCACAGATTTCATTTTTTGAGTTCTTCAAGTTTAGATGCCAAACTCTGCGAATTGGGGTGCAACAGTTGGACAAAATTAAGTTTTTTCAAAAGGCTTTTTTATTTAGTAAATATAATGACCCAAAAAAATTGTTTTTTCAAGCCTACTGTAGTTTTTTTTTATAATGTATTGGAGGTGATCAGTGTCACTTACGTTTCAAATCTCGTAAATTCGTTACAGAAATGAGGTTTTAATAGACCTACAATGAGCCACATGGTGCTTCAGTTAAAATTTCTAACAAATATTCCTTAATAAATCACCTATATAAAACTTAGCTTCAGTTCATTTATTTAACCCTTCTTACACAGCTCAATGGTATTACTTAACTCTAGTAACGTACTATAAAATTATGGAAACCATAGAAAGAAAATGGTACTATTTTTAATAAATTTTTCGATTTTTTATACCTTAACTCTTTAAATCAGTTTGAACAGGGTTACCAACATTTTTCATATAAAAAGTATATATTTCTGAGAAGCTTGGTCTACCAACTTGCCAATAGCGGTATTTTGGAAACTCTACAACAAAGCCAATTTTCCTGAATTTCAACTCACTTTTGGTTCATAGGACAGAATGTGTGTAGAGCAGTGTATTGAAACGAAAACTTGCAAAGTAGATTTCTTGGTATTTCCAACCAGGTTTTTTATCTGATTGCATGTGGCCATTCCATCATTCATGTACAAATGAACATATAGGTATCCTAGACTAAGTTAGTGCACGTAAATGGAATTCAATTTATATACAACATACTCGTACTACATTCACTATTCACTAGTGTATCTGCTTCAGTAAAACGAAGCCACATATTGTACTGCTTAATAAAAATCTGTTAGGACAATAATAAAACAAAATTTACTAAACTCGTTAGAGTTATTGACCCAGAAGCTAGTGTTATATAATTGATACATTTCCATTGATTCATATTTATATCACAGCCAAACATAAATACTTTGTGTAAGCGAATGTCAGGAAACTTTGTTTGTTTCTTGATGTGTCAGTGCAATGAACGGTATATGTTAAGGGGAGTGGGTGCTTTGGCACTTAAAAAATATCAAAAAAAAAGTATCTATTTAAGTCTAACCAATACTATTCAAATCAATGTTTCAAGCAACGATCTCTCTTTACTAGAATATCATAGAAGTGCCAACTGTGATATAAAAATTATTTGTCGTATATATTTGCTTCACAGAGAGCGTCAGAGATGCTCAAATAATAAAAATTACTGTCAATATAAATTACTGTGAAAGTTACAGATTCTTATTTTAAATTCTCGAGGTCTATCATTGCTAGTTAGGTTTTTTTTTTTTGTATAAAAATGCGAAACCAAAAAACCCATTTACCTTAATATATTTTTATAGGAAATTGAATTCCCTAAAAAAGATGCCTAGAACTTATGCGATTGCATGAGAACATACCAATTTTTCATTGGCCTTAAAACGCACGGCGACCGCCGTGGTGTAGCGGTTAAGTGTTCGGCCTTCTACACCAAGTCGTATCGGTTCGATGCCCGGCAAAAGTAACATCAAAAATATTTCCCCTCGGCAGTAGATTGGCAAACTCTCCGGGTGTATTTCTGCCATGAGAAGCTTCTCAGCAAAAAATTCATTTGCTTTGCAAGTGCCGTTCGGAGTCGGCAAAAAACTGTAGGTCCCGGCAACTTGTAGGAAAAACTCAAAAGCAACACACCACAAGTTGGAAAGAGAAGCTCGGCTAAAAATCTCGTTAGAGGTTATGATGACCTGTTAGTATATCGCCGCCATTAGTTTTTTTTTTTTTTTTTTTTTTTTTTTTTTTTTTTTTTAATAAAAAGCAGTGATAACTTCGAGATCTCTGGTATGCTAGGAATTCTAAAAACTGCTTGTGGCTGATTTTTTACAGTTCAGTTTCATTCGTTAAGAGTTGGGCAAAAATTTATTTTTTCTTGACTGGCAATTGCTTTTCTGCTCTAACCTACTCCACAAAAAAAGCTAGAGCAGCAATTTGTGATCTGGATTACTCTAGTTTTGTTTTGAGCATACCCATGAAACAAAAGATAGAGCAACCTAGAGCGAGAAAAGTGTTCATAAAACACAATTCTGTGAAATATCTCAACCTGACGTAAGCTAGAGCAGCTCAATAAACAAACCTATTATCTTAATTTATCAAGTTATTACACAGAGCCAACACTGCCTAATAAAATAGAACAAAAGTCATATGATATCTCTATAGATTTTCTTCAAGAAGAAGTTCTTTTTATTTTTGAAGAGAAAATCTTATTAATCTTTACAAAGAGAAATCTTGCAAAAAACGTACTGATTTCTTAGGGTTCCTAACAAGAAGATTCGACTTATTAATGTTTTCAAAGGGAAAACATATTTCTGCGTAATTGTATGTGTTAATAAGACGATCTTAGGGTTCCTAACAAGAAGATTTGACTTATTAACAGATTTCCGCATAATTGTATGTGTTAATAAGACGATCTTAGGGTTCCTAACAAGAAGATTTGACTTATTAATGTTTTCAAAGGGAAAACATATTTCCGCGTAATTGTATGTGTTAATAAGACGATCTTAGGGTTCCTAACAAGAAGATTTTACTTATTAATGTTTTCAAAGGGAAAACATATTTCCACGTAATTGTATGTGTTAATAAGACGATCTTAGGGTTCCTAACAAGAAGATTTGACTTATTAATGTTTTCAAAGGGAAAACATATTTCCGCATAATTGTATGTGTTAATAAGATTTGACTTATTAATGTTTTCAAAGGGAAATCTTGCAGAAAACGAACTGATTTCTTAGGGTTCCTAACAAGAAGATTCGACTTATTAATGTTTTCAAAATGAAATCACATATTGAGAAGAAAATAAAAATTATATTTCAGAGTTCTTATATTGTCTTCGAGAACTTCAGATTATCAGTTACGATTCAGTTTTAGATTTCTCTTGTATTGCCTTTACCTTCTTATGTTGCCTTTTTATATTTCCTTCAAGCCATCTCACCGCACTCTTCCTTACACTGCCTTCCACACTTGCCATATTGCCTCCACCGCGAATCGAACTAACCACATATTGAATGCTGAACACAGGTGCTTACCATCGAGCCATCGGGTACTTCTGCTTCTCAGCGTATAATTGTTCTACATGATGTCTGCTGATGATGATGCAAGATTTCCCTTTGAAAATATTAATAAGTCAAATCTTCTTGTTAGGAACCCTAAGATCGTCTTATTAACACATACAATTATGCGGAAATCTGTTAATAAGTCAAATCTTCTTGTTAGGAACCCTAAGATCGTCTTATTAACACATAAAATTATGCGGAAATATGTTTTCCCTTTGAAAACATTAATAAGTCAAATCTTCTTGTTAGGAACCCTAAGATCGTCTTATTAACACATACAATTATGCGGAAATCTGTTAATAAGTCAAATCTTCTTGTTAGGAACCCTAAGATCGTCTTATTAACACATAAAATTATGCGGAAATATGTTTTCCCTTTGAAAACATTAATAAGTCAAATCTTCTTGTTAGGAACCCTAAGATCGTCTTATTAACACATACAATTATGCGGAAATCAGTTAATAAGTCAGATCTTCTTGTTAGGAACCCTAAGATCGTCTTATTAACACATACAATTATGCGGAAATCTGTTAATAAGTCAAATCTTCTTGTTAGGAACCCTAAGATCATCTTATTAAAATAAGAAGTTTTTCTCTTTCAGCTTTTTTTCAATATTTTGACAGAAATTTCGAGAAGATTTTCTTATTAATAACACATATAAAAAGAAATCGCAAAGAAAAAAGAAGAAATTGCACTTGATAATATCAATAAGAATTTCCTCATTAAACCAAATAGATTTGCGTATGGTTTTTTTTTCGTTTCCGCCGTCTTGACTACCCCTGAGCCTGAAGACCGTTCATAAAGACAATCTTATTAATTTTATTAGGCATTTTTGGCTCTGTGTATAATTAAAACTCAAATGCGGAACTGTACACTATGGTGGATCAACAAAAAAAGTTTTTCCATACCACCCATAGGTTTAAAGATATTTTGAAGGCGATCGCAAAAAAATTTTATATTTTTTTTTGTTTTTGCAAATTAAAATTTTTTTTGCCGATTTCGGTGGAATGGTTAATCGACATTAATGTTTGTTCCAGCGATTGTTTGTGAAACAAGATTAAATCTTGAAAAATCAGTGGGCAAAAGTTCGAATAAAAAAAAGTGTTACGTTACAAACAACTTTTTTGAAAAATAGACTAGGAGAGCTCGAAGAAAATTTATTTTTTCTGTTAATGAGCTAGATTATGCACAAAAAAACTATTTTGAATTTTGGACTGTTACGTTACATGAAAAAAACGCGGTCGAATTCATTGTGATCCAAAATGCTCACAACATTAGTCTTCTAGAAATATTTTATCAAATTACTTTTAATTAGCCTAAATCCGTAATAAAGTAGCACTAAAGATAGCGTCAACATTTTTGACGGCCTATCTAGTTAGAAATGGTGTTAAAATGCTGACGCTAACTTTAGTGCCTACTTTATTCCGTCTATGAATATGCGCCAGTATTACTGCAATATAAATGTAAATTTTAAAAATTTTGGTCACTGCAGAAACTGTCGTATATTTTCGAAGAAAGAAAAGGTTGCGCGTTGCCTTCGAACATAGGATTCTTTGGAATGTGTTAAACTCCAAAACAATCAAAAGCACCCAAAATTTTAACAAACTTTTTTTTTTTGTGGTTTCGTTTTTGGCGTACTTGGCCGTATGATAAAATTAATTCATATGATAAAATTATCATAGTTTTTTCTCTCTCCTGAAAACTTTTCGGTTTTGAAGTCCTTGTTTTAATTTATATTCTTACATTGTTTTTTGTCTCTCTTCCAAAATTAAAAAATTGGACTTAGCATCTTTGCGAACTATGCCGGGGATATTCTAAATACTTAAAGCTTGTGTTATCAAAATAATAGAATATAACAGCTCAAATAACTTCAAAAAAACCAAATGAAGCGAAAAAATACAAATTTGCCCTCCAAAACTCTTTGGAAAAATCTTCGCTCTATTGGAGTATCTAAAAAAGATAAAGTTCAGTGCAATTTGGATCCGAATGCAATGAACTTGCATTTCTTAAGCAATCCTACAAATAATAAATGTGGTACGTACGATAATAGCAATGATATGATAGCTAGTGTAACCAGCAGGCCTAATATCGCTGCCTTCGACTTCTCTGTAGTTACCGAAGGCGATGTTCTGAATGCTATCCTTGCCATTAAGTCGAATGCCGTAGGAATTGATGGAATTAGCATCCGATTTATAAAACTTATCCTTCCTTTTGTCATTAGCCCGCTTACTCATATTCTTAATTTTTCTGTCACAAGTAGTAGTTTCCCTAGAATTTGGAAAGTGGCTAATGTTATCCCAGTTCATAAAACCAAGTCTCCGAGCTCTTACAAAGAGTTTAGACCAATAAGTCTTTTGCCTGCTTTATCTAAGGTATATGAAAAGTTATTAGCAAAACAGATAACTGAATATATAAATAATAATAATCTACTTAATGAAGTCCAGTCGGGATTTAGACATGGGCACAGCTGCGCTTCATCTATGCTAAAGATTCTGGAAGACATTCGTCCAGCCTACGACAATACTGAACTCACTGTACTTGTACTTCTGGATTTCTCCAGAGCTTTTGATATGGTAAACTTCAAATTACTACTTCATAAGCTCGAAATCGGCTATAATTTCAGTCCTTATGCCATAAAATTAATGCAAAGCTATTTGACCGTGCGTTCTCAGCGAGTTCAATGTGATGATCGTATATCTAATTTAGAATCAATAGTATCTGGTGTACCACAGGGATCTATCCTAGGCCCATTATTGTTTTCACTTTTCATCAATGACATAGTTAGTTGTTGCCACAATGCCTCCATACATCTATATGCAGATGATACACAAATATACTTGTCTCGCCCCATTGGACTCACTGAAGACTTATTTACCAGGCTAAATGAAGATTTAGCACGTATAGTAAAGTGGGCCAGCTTAAATAAGCTGTGTCTTAATGCAACTAAATCTAAAGCGATAGCAATTTCAAACATGTCTAACGACCCAAGCAGCCTTCCTGATGTTATGCTTAATGGAGATAAAATATCTTTCTATGATGTGGTAAGCAATCTGGGTTATAAAATCAATTCTAAGCTGACCTGTGCTGACCATATTAGTTTTGTGCTCGGCAAGATATATTATACTCTGAGAAATTTGTACAGAACGGCCTATTTGCTACCGCAGGACACTAAAATGAAACTCGTCAAAGCGCTTATAATACCTCAAATTTCTTATAGTGAACTCATATACGGTAACCTAGACTCAATTTCTCTTAACAAGTTGCAACTTGCTTTAAACAACGTTGCCCGGTTTATTTTTTCTAAAAGGAGATTTGATCATATATCTTCTTATGCAAAACAAATTCTTGGATGTGATATTTATAATTTTCTAAAAATGAGAAATCTATGTTTCTTGCATAAATTAATTCATTATCAAGATCCGCCTTACCTATTTAGGAATCTAATTTTCTGCCAGTCTACCCGTACATTTAATCTACTGGTTCCGAGTTTTAGGTATACAGTCTCCTCCAGAATGTTCTTTGTCAGTACAATCCGTTTGTGGAACTCACTTCCCTATCGGATTAAAGCTATTCGTGAAGCA